>JARFOD010100107.1:0-16625 GCA_031763545.1 Mopalia muscosa
AGCGATTGGCCCCCCCCCCCCCCCTCCCCGCAACTGTCTACCTGTCTTAGAAACAAATTTGGAATTCTCTGTTTTCTTACGGATTCTTGCAGAACGATCCCGCTCAGACGAGACGAACAGAGGACGCCGTTATCGCTTGGACGTGGAAAACGTTTGTGGAAGATCACCCGGATCAGCCGGAATGGCTGCTTAGGCTACCTATGACTAAAGTAAGGCAGTGCGTCACCAAACACTTTGAAATGATTCGTTTACGTTGTCTTGTAAAAGTTTCGCTCACCAAATGCAAGGAATCGTTGAAGTCAGCTGTAACAAAGAATAACATGATGTATAACTCAATGCAGTTCAGTGGACCCTCCATTAAGCGATTTTAACTTAAGTTGATTTTAATTACGATGACGACACAATACCTTAAACACTGGTTGCCATGGCAATTAAGATGAACTTAGGCTAAGATCGCTTTGTGGAACAGGACGCTGGGGCTCGTTTCACAAAGCGATCTTAGCTTACATTTAACGTTACTGTTATGGCAACACTATGTCTTCAACACTGGTCGTCATGGCAATTACGTTTTGCGTAAGCTAAGATAGCTTTGTGAAACTGGCCCCACTATCTGTTATAGTCTATATTACAATGTAGCATGTGGTATGTTCGTTCTTGAGTGTATATCTCTATTGGACACATCCCCCACAGCTCTATTGCCGCAGATGCGATTCGTACTGATAAAAAGTCTATTGGTTTGCCAGCAACAAGGAAGGTCAGTTGTTGAACACTCACTAATAATCAATTAGACCCGAGTCCTTAATAGCCTCTGACAAAAGAACGGCTGTTTATCGAGGAATGCCAGAAAAGGGTTTTCTTTAAAACATCCAATCAAAATCCTCTATTAGCCGTTTCTAATCAAAATCTTCATACAGACTTTGACTGGATGCAGACAAAGTTGTTTCTCAGACAGCGAGTTTAACGGCAGGAGCCTTTGATACGACATAAAGAAATTCAGTCTGAAACGCCCAAATGATATGACCTAATTTACTGTGTTCACAGGGATCCTGTTCTGGGCATCCTCGAAGAAACCATATTCTGTTGTCAGCGGAGAGAAACTATACGATTTGTATATATATTTAACACGTAGAGATAAACAAAATACGTCAATATCCATTGATCGGCGAGTGTATATGCGTTCCTGATGCCCTCAGTTTTCTTCACACTGAAACGCTGGCTAACCATCCGTAATTTGGGATTTAACGTTTTGGTCTGATATATAAAGAAATACTTCATATTAAAATATGAAAAAATTCACATATTAGTGATGGAATCCGTCAAAATGCATAATGCTGTATGTTCAACGAAGGAAAATTTAAAACGGGACAATTTTATTCATTTATCTGCAGTATTCTGAATTCCTGTAAAATTTTCACAAACAGCTTATAAGACTGTTTAAAATTTTTTTAGGCTGCTGTTCGTGCAATGGACACCATTACAGATTTTACAAAGAAAATAAAACCAGAATCTAACGTCCAGAAATTCTTTGTGTGCGGGGAATCGAAGGTAAACTGTCATAGTATAAGTCTTGATTTTATTATGTACTTAAATAGCCTACTTAAAAAAAGAGAAATCTAGCTTCTCCTTTAATCCTACAGTAAACCTTTGTGTTTAGCATTTGTTATTTTGTGAAATAGACAGTCTTCCCAAGGTGCACCTCGATGACGCCATTATGACACAATGTCTTTTAATAAAAATGTGATCCGTTACATCAAAATAAGGATCTTTGAAGCTGTTACAAACTATAAAGCAGAAACGAGTCGCACAAATCACAAAATGTCTTTGTTAAATGCATGCACCGTACATGTTCACGAAGTTCCCGAGTCTTTTCTTGGCCATATAATCACTAAAATCTCAATATTGACCTTGTATGCCATTTTAGCCCTGGACAGCTAAATACTCAAAACAATGACTTGCGACCTAGTCGGTATTTTGCTATAGCGGGTCACAAATAAGGACATCATTGAATCAATTGGTGGCTGTATTAGAAATATAATTGCTTTGTTTTACCAAATTAAAGAAAAGCCATTTATTTGCTGTTTTAAATAATAGAGAGGCTGGACAACCTGGACAACTGCAGCAGTCGATAAGCGAGTGGTCGGCATTGCACCGATGGTAATGGACCTTCTAAATCTAGTGGAGGTAAGAGTGTAACCTCTTCAGCCTTTATTCATCACAACACATTCTTAGCATGTACAGTTCAACATTGGTGATTATATTGACCCGGTCATTTCAACGTTATGTTATTTTGTATACTTCTTTGTTCCTTTGTGTGCTATCTAGAAGTGCAAGCCACAGTTATTTGCCCTACGTTTTAACGGTGTGACATTCTCACTTCTCCAGATATGCAATATAATTATGTAAAACGTTTTAATACGATGAGTAAGAGTAAAAAGGGAAAAACAAAAGAACCCCCCCCCCCAAAAAAAAAAAACAGAAAAGAAAAAGAAAACCCCCAAAAACAGCAAGATCGTACATGAGTTTTTTTTTCTCCAAATGCACCCTTTCGAATTAAATGTTTTTAAAACAGCGATTTTGATTGGTTATTCAGAATTTGCACCATCACTATCGATCACTGGGAGGTTGGACGTTTGCTTTTGGAGATTACTACGCTTTGAATTTCACCGCCCAGTTAGATAACCCAATCACACAGAAAATGGCGGACATTGTCGACCCTTTCGGTAAGAACTGAAATTAAGCTTCACAACACAGCATACGGGTTTCACCGTTTCAGTAACAGCTGCAAAATTCTAGCGAAATCTGTTCGTTATCGATTTGGCCACAATGTTAATACGGGTTTCATCGTGCAACCTGTTCAATAGTTGCCATTCGGTTCTCTTCGCTGCTATTTTTGAACAATTATTCAAGGAGCAAATGCACAGTTAGGACTAAACAGTACAAAACTTTAGTTTAGGACAATATCCAATGTTTCAAGACAAATAAACTTAGGTGTATTCTTTTGCGTAACGTCGATGGTGTCGGATAAAGTATCTCTACGAGACATCTAGTTCCTTTCCTGACCTCAAAATCGGTGTCATATAACAAAAAAAAGATCTTTGTGATGAAATATATTTGAGAATAAGTCAAAGTATGGCTTTCAATAGTAAAGAAATGACGATAAGAAATGTATAAATGAGTTTTCTCATATTTATGTTCAGACAGCAAAGAGAGAATCGCAGAGAACGCGGTGTGGCCTACAGTTTAATGTTTTTTCGAACGTATATGACGGATGTTAGTCTTTTGGTTGGAAGAATAGTTTCTTTAAAAAACAAGTGTCAAATCTTCTAACAAAACAACCTCGCAAAATTGATTGAATCATAAAAGGTTGATAAAGTTTGCAATTTAATGAGACATATCGGTATTGCATTGCATATTGTTTAAAGAAACTATTGCGCTGCATATTTATAACATTATACGGCATCTTGTATTTTCATAATACAAATACTGACTTCTCCCTTCGAGTTGTCCACCGAGAACTGAATTCTAACTTAACACATGTCTTTGTTGCAGCGTATAAGAATAGATTGACGATGCCTAAATACATCATAACCACCAGCGGGGACGAATTCTTCCTCGACGATGACTCCTATTATTACTACGATCAGATGCTGGGGGATAAATATTTACGGTAAGTCGCGCGTTACTGATGTTGTTGAATACAATTATACTATAATTGTATAATAACAGAATTATTTCCTGATTGTGTTCACGGAAAGCGAGACCGAAATGCAACCAAGGAAGCCACATTGGGTTTCACCAAGTGAATTTTCTTATAGTTCTGCGTAGCCGTATTAAATATGAGATTATGGCACATATTTTTTGCTACAATTGTTATTCTAAGAGATAGTAACATACGTTAAACACGACATTAAATCGTCAATTGCCTTTGTTAAAATGCGGAATTACACGATTTTATGTTCGGTCATCAGACCGCCATTTTATCCCTCCTGGCACGGATGTGGACTTGACATTATTGCAGAAATCCCAGTAATTTGCATATTTGACGCACAAAAAATATGTCCACCTCCTAACAAGGTAAACTATTGACTAGACGGGGATGGTAACCTGTGTAAAGACATTCATTCTACTTAATCCAAGTTTTGGGGTCGACATGGAGACCAAATAGGATGCAGAGATATTTCACATGCAGTTTAGACAATTTAAACGCTGCAGTCAGAAATATGTGACTTAAACAGTATGTGCAGTCGTCAATTCCATTTCCAAAATATAATATATACGTAATTCAGGGGATTATTAAATCCCCAAAAGGGTTCGCAGGAATTGTAACACTGTTGCTGCCTTCAACCAGGCTTGTTGTCTTGAACGTCCCGATACCATGAGACGTCTTCGCTGAATTAAACCTTAAACCCTTAGACAACTTGACATCTATAATCTAGGCTAATGTTTACAATCACTTCCTAAACGAAAATATCCCAATCGCCAGGTAACGGTGTTAGACAGATCCTCAAAATGTATGAAAGCGAGATGTATTGTAGATACTTACCAGATCAGGCGTACTATGTTGGGCAGCAAACTAAAAATGTTTATTGTTTGGTAGACAGCTTGAATTGTGATTAAGACAATGTGGTTTACCGCCTGACTTATAAGATGCGTCTGAAACAATATGTTGGCTAAACCAAAAAACATCTTCGTATTAGATCCAACAAACATTGTTTCGCTAAAGATTATAAAATTGTACCGATTGAAACAACACCAATTCTTCCCTCCAAAGCAGAGGCAGACCAAAACGTTTAGAAATAGAACTTATTGGATTCAAACTCTTCAAATCTTGTTTCCACTTGGTTTCAATTGAGAAGGGTCTAAAAAAGAAATAATTCCAGTTTAATTCTAATATGACCAGCCTAGCACCCAGTTTGATAGTCTCTTTTTTGAGGAATGTCAAAAAGTTGTACAGAAAATGTCTACTCCTCTCTTACAAAGACCGAAGATAAAGATCTATCTCCCAGAAACGGATCTCTGGGAGTTTACCTAGAGCCCGAGAAAATTCATCGATCTTTATTAATAAATATCCCTGTTCATTAACCAACATCAAATTGACAGTGCTAAACAATTCATAGGCCCAATGCAGGAGATCCAAGTTTGAATTTCCTGAAAGACTGGTGCATCATGGGTAATCATTAATCTTAAGCCAAGTGATTTCGGAAGCAAAAAGCTAAATACATACCTCTGATGTTCGGGCATTAGTTTGCCCATTCTATGGATGAACGGACGAACTGATGGATGAAACTGAAAAAAAAATCATTGAAATTGGTAAATCTAGGGTTTATTGTTACTGGGGCACGTGATTAGGCCTCGTCATGTGACTTGCGATGTTTCATATAATTCACTCCACTTTCGGGTACCACCTACATTTTTTTAGATCTAGCAAAAACCGAAAGTTAAAGATGCCGATTCTCGATTTCAGTCGCTACACAGCATTCGACTCCGAATGATAGATATTCAAACATTTCGAAATCAATAGAAAATACCCAGATTTTCGTGCCCTACATAGACTTCTGATATCACCGTTTTTATATTTTACAGGGTGCTACCTAATGCTGAGCACAGCTTGACCTTTCACCGAGTCCCTCTCTTCTTTGGCGTTCGCTCTTTCTTTTTGAGCATTATTGAGGTATGGTGATTATGACGAACGTCAACGGTAAGGTCATCTGATCACATAGATCGATAGAATCACTTCGTACCATCTTCTCATTGTAAGGGTCAAAATGCGTAAGACGAGACTTTTATTTCTACCCTCGCTAAAGTTCGCGGTCAAAACGTGGCAAAAGTTTATCTGGACTATTGTAGAAACATGCAGCCAACCAGAAAGACGTTTACAAAAAAGCCGCCACTGTAAATTAATGTGTCTCCGGTGATGTCAAGACTCGTTAATGGGACTAAGATCGTGCGTGAATATTAGATGCCTAGTCTAGTTATCCTGTGTTTAGACCGCCTCTTTCTTTCTAAGGGACCTCCAATCTGATTGGATACGATAAAGAGAGGTCATTCGAAAGAAACTGCTTAGGCTAGTTAACACGGGTTTTTTCGTCTATTAAGCCAAGGTTTGGAAAAAAAGAGAGGCTTAATGCTTTTTGCCTTGCATCGGGAAGATACGCCGATATAGTAGGTGGATGGGTTCACTTTTAGAGCCTTGATATTTCTGTACGATGTCCGTTAAACGAGGACTACTGAGTGAATAGTCAAGAATTTACAACCAATTGAATCTTCTCTTCCAAGACACTCAAAGTGCAAAAATGTGCTGCACCTGGATTGACATGATCCAAACACAATGTATCTTTAGATATAGACGCCTATAGAGATCATGCGACATAACGTTGCGTATTTATATCCTTACCTAGTTTCATATGCTGGATTTCTATTGGCCCACATATCCATAATCGCGGGAACACCAGCCTACCAGCGACGCTGTGTGGCATAATAGTCACATGTATTTGTTTTGATAGATCTGTTCAAACATAGTTCGACTCTAAGAAATAGTCCAGCAGCTGTATTTAGATGCCATTTAAACTGCCAACACAAAACATATTCTTGGTCGATTTTACAAGATGAGTTCGAGCATTGCTTTCCGTCATTATTTTTACCTGCACTCAAGCGATCGTGTAAAGGCTTCAGCGGTATCTTACACCCAGAAACAGCTTTTGGTAAATCAATACAGGTATCGACCGAGTGTGGCCAACATATAAAAATAGCAGCAAACTTTATTTTAAATACTAGACCCAACGCTAAACTATCTGAAACGTGACATTAAAATACACGGCATGTAGGCGGTAAGTATTTCGGACTTACATTCGTGAACCCATGTATGGAATTCGGTTAATCGGTCAAGCTGGCTTCAACTGATAGGAGACAAGTTTCATAGGATATATGTTTTAAAACTGTATATGAATCGCGAAGAACAAAGCAAACCAAAATATAACATGTCTTTCACATTATAATCTGTATCTGACTATAGAATGAGATTGTTTAAAGCGTTCTACTGAAAATAACATATTTGAATGGCATTTAGAAGTTGAATAACCAAAAAGGCAAACACTTTGCGGATGGTAACTTTTTTTTACGCAGCGTTTCCATGTCTATTCTGACATATGCTTGAGAACAATGTCAGAATAGACATTGAAACGTTGCGTCAAAACTAAATGAGATGTTGCTATCCATATAGTTTTTTGCCTTTTTTACTGAAAATAAGTTTATATACAGTAAATTAAATGGAATAGGGCCAAGCATCGAACCTTGTGTAACCTCAAAGTGTATGGTTTTATATAATTCTAGATGACATGTTAACGTTTATATTTTTCTTGTTGTCTTTATAAAGGATAAACCGCGTCCAAAATTTTCCTGGACTCTCAATACGGTAGGTAATATGAAATATTTTTACATCTGTTGAGCGATATTAAGATTCTTAAAACTTACAAAATATTTTTATCGTAAAATTTGTATATAATTTGAACTAAGGAGTCGTGCTGGCTTGATAATCTTATTTGTGGCAGATCCTTACAAGCTTTGAAAAAGTTTCGTTGTTTTGGTGTCCGCTATTTTGATTCATCGCTTTTGCACATGTGTTGATGCTCCAAATTGGTACAGATGGAAATACGTTACAACAGAAGTCTATCAAAGAGAAGTAGGCCTATGGAACCCGCCATCATCCAGTCTGAGCGGCATGGTGACTTCCACAAGACTTTCATAGCGCAAGAAATGGGGATTTTGTTCGTTTCGCGCAGTTTGAATGTCAGAATCCACTGAAACCCAATATGGGTAAAATATAACCCATGATTCCACTTCCAATTCATGTCCTTCGAGGTCATCCTTTTTTTCGTTAGGGATCGCTTTTTCAACAACCAGTGCTGGTCTGGTTATAATTATGCAGGCCTATCTACCAGTTGTAATCTAGTGTTTTTGGTACACAGAATATACGATGAATACTCCAATATGCCATTAAGACACATATAAAAATTAAAATTCTGTGCTATTCTATGTCACAAAAAATAACACAAAAAAGTCACAAAAACAATTTTCTTCACATAAAGTTACGCTAGAGTAGACCGGCTATGTATTATTGTAGATTTGCTCGACACCTGTTCGCAATTTGATCTTCAGTGAATGTACCCAGTTCTATTCAAAACGATAACTCTTATCGTCTTGTCTTGCAGACGGATAGTGGCGGCTCCATAACATTATATACGGAGACTAAGCCCTCCACAGTTCATGTGTACTACACAACTACTCTGGACGGCGTCAGGTCAGAAGCATTATTTAGATAATTCATTGTTACTTCTGTTCCCGTGTATTTTTTGTCCATACTCAATAGACATATTGGTCACACCGTTTCGCCTTGGGGAAAGAACATGAAATAAGGTTAAATTATATGTTTGCAATTTTTACCATCATCCAAATACGGGTTTATGTTCTTCGTGGCCAGTTTTTGCATGTTTCAGGATAATTAACTTTCTAGAAGATTTTAAGTCTTGCAAAACATTGCTTTCAAACTAATTGGACCATGCTAATCCGTCTAAAGGTGAAAAAATTATATTTTCATATCCTCAGACGTGATTTTCGTTTGTTTATCGCTGACCCTAACAACCCCAAAGGCTACCAAATACACCCAGTATTTTGGTTGAAGAGAGACGCCGACAATCCGGTAATTGTTTTTTATTGCCTAAGTTAATTGAAAGCTGGTATATCCTATTTTCACCCTCTGGCTAAGAGCAGTTTGTTTCGAAGAGTAGCCATGCTTTTTTTACTTAGCACTGGAGGAAAATCAAAGTTCCTGCATTATGGAAACGCTTCACATCTTCGTTATTCTAGTGTCAATTATTGTTGGAATACACCGCCGTCATCTAAGTGGAAACCCGTTAAGCCAGCGTAAAAAAACCAATCAATCAATCAATCAACCAATCAATCAACAATCAATCAATATCCTATATTCAGGTCAATCATTGGGTCAATTGTTTTACTCCTTCCCTATTGTTGTTAAATTTACTCACACAGGCTTATAATCTGACTTGTGTTTTCGTTTCCAGAAATCTGGTGAATATGTTGCTTCGTTTGAAAATCCAATTGATGGCTGGACAGCGTTTTATATACAGGTTTGTTCATTCCGTTCACAATAAAAGTATTTGGTTCCTTGAGCGGGAATAGACTCGATGTGTTTGGGTTCGTATTTGTTTCAGGTATGATGTCAAATATTAATATTATGTTTTCTTCACATAGCAGGAAGTTATAGGGCGTTTCTTGTTCCCTGGTGCTTTCAAAGCTAAGGGGCAAAATGGATCCAATCTGTTTGTGATGTCTTTTTATTAGTATTATGTCCTGATATTGCCCCGTATTTCTCCTGTCTTGCTTTGCTTGTTGTCAGTGGCGTCGAGGGTGGTTTCCTCTGCCCATTGGGCTTGCATACTCACATGCCATGTAAGTGACATAACCTTAAGTATGGAGTTAAGCCCCATTCAAACAAACCAATATCTTCACAAGGAAGTCGAAACACTGTCCAGTTACATGTTTCTGAACACACTTTGTACGATCCTTGTGTGAATTTTATCAGTTATGGTAATTCAGTTACACAGATCTTCTATGCTACAGGCAATGGTTTTAATCATATCTTTGACGATATACATTTATGTTCCTTGTATAATTCATAGCCTAATTTTCGGAATTCATTCTTATTTCTATTGATTCGAGGGATCGGAGGGTTAGTTACCCTTTAACTGGCAGTATTTTTTAGTTTTAGTTCTGTTTTATACATCACTCTTTTACACTCAAAGATCGGTTTTTAGAGTGACTGTTCAATTCTACAACGACTCCCCTTTTTCTAATTATTGTTGTGTACAAAAATGTTTGAAACTGCTACTGAGGAAAACTATAATAATGTTCTTTTTACACACCATGTTAAAAGCTTTACACTAAATATTGTCGATATAATGCTTAAAAATTGACATCTTTAACAACAGGCCAATCTCATCGGAACCAGCGTCTTTATCCCAACTTGTAAATTCACCAGGGGCAAATTACGACCCTATGGGTGGTTTTGACGAATTGAAACATAACAAGATGTTTCTTTCATAAACGTCCAATTTATCACATACTTTCTGTCACCGGTTCCGAAACATGGAAACTTATTCAGAACAGAAACGGTCTGGGCTCTTTCGACAAAACGAGTATAGCCTGAGCTAAGTTGATCTTAATTACCATGGCGACACAATACTTTCAGTACTGGTCGCCATGACAATTAAGATCAAGTTAGGCTAAGGTCGCCTAATATGGCAATATGTACCACGTTTAACTGAAGAAACATTGATTTCCCAAAAACATATCACCTCGTATTTCATGATTGTCGTAATGCAGCTATATGAAGCTGGAATACACCGCCTTGAGATACCCCTGATTACAGAGAACTTACACACCTTCAGCGAATATATAAGCCAGAGGCCGGTTGCTCGAAAACATATTAAATTTAATCCGCTACAATATGCTTTCACGCCATCTTGAATATCTACATGTAAATAGCTATTAGTGATTTAACTGAGAATTATATTATTTTAAGTAAAGGTCGCTGAAAGATAGCATTGTGAATTTGTGAACCTGGTTTCCCACTGAGAATACTTTCATGGTATATAAATATTTTAGAAAAAACAAAAACCATCATGTTCATCAGGACTTAATTATCAACGGCGATCCTTGTGGGAAGAGTTGGGTACTTGTTTTGTCCATTTACTGTTTTTTATTATTATTTTTTTTGCCAGGTGACGTACCCAGGGCCGCGAGAAGGTTCCGATTATGAGTTTACAACGCAAGTACAAATCATTCCAGATCGACTTCCGTTTCCAGAATGTCATGGGGCAAACTGTTTGGGAACCCTCGTATAACAATAAACTCTTCATTGTCCATATTATCCAGATTTTGACTCAATATTTGACTGTTGTTCACTCCTTAAGTTACTTCCCTTGTTCGTTGTTCCCAGATAATAGGGTAGTGAACAAGGAAACCTAATCGAATAGAGACCAATAATCATAAAACATACTTGCCGAATGTTCAGTTTATGAAGAAGCTCTAACGAACTATACACAAATATATATTGAAAATAAGTTGACTGATAATATTTAGCTTAACTCAGCTTCTTGTGGCCGCTGTGATCTCAAATGACTTGGTTGTTTCCAGGAAAGTCTGTCCAACAAAGCTGAGGCACCAGCGCCATTTTGGTAGAAGTGCCTTTAAGGAAAAGGACCGAGTCTTCCCAATTATATTTTGAAAATAAGTTGACCTATAATGTTAATGTTTAGCTTAACTCAGCTTCACTGTGATCTCAAATGACTTGGTTGTTTCCAGGAAAGCCTGTCCAACAAAGCTGAGGCATCAGCGCCATTTTGCCAGAAGTGCCTTTAAGGGAAAGGGCCGAGTCTGCCCAAATATATCTTGAAAATAATATATTTGGTATTTTATTAATCATGGACAGAAGCTACTGTGCAAGTTTCAAGTTAATCGGCAAATTTGTTCCCAAATTATCATGTTCACAAAACATTGGCGTGAATATTGCAAAATTATGCAATGGCGGCCATATTGCTTTCCGTAATGCGATGGACGGACGGACAGACGAACGCTTGAAAAGATTTACCTTCTGTCAAGGTCGGTTAAAAATGTCAATCCACAAGACGTTTATTGATAAAGGTATACCGTCAGTATATGCATATGCTATATAATGGCAGTACCTGGATCGAGATTATATTTACTTAAAACGACTAGGCAATAGTTTGAATACAGTTGACGGTTCTTTGTGGTGAAAGTTATCTCCCCTTTCCTCAAACGATACCACAACAACCACTGAAAATAATCAATGTCAGAAATTTTGTTCATTTATTTAAATATTATTAGAGCAAAGCTAATTTAAAGCAAATTTGTTTTTTTAACACCATTGGTGTCAATCGATGCTCGATTTTTACTGTAAGATTTACCAAGTTTATAAATAATGTTATATAAACTATTTATTTTAAACAAATGAAAAATAATTGCACATATATGTGTTGGCCTAATTTTGTTAAAAACATATGTTGAATGTTTTATTTATTTTACGGAGAATTTTACAAACGTGAAATTCTCTTGTACATCTTTGTTAGTATAACATATAATCAAGGACAAATCCGAATTTTTTATAATTTTGTTTATATGTTGACTTGAATTTATGTGGCACACACTTCATAAACAAGACAAAAATCCCAGCTATTTTGTCAATGACATTTTACTACAAAACACTTACAATTAAGCCAGGCGACCGTCAGGTTCTATAAAATCGGGAACTCACCTCCACCTCAACTGGAAGGAGAAGCCCGTAATGATAGTATTCCGAGCAAAATAATCAATACATAACTATAAGCTTATTAACACGCTCACTATCCGTAATTTACAATTACATATTGATACAGCTTTCGGTAGTCAGCCAGCCAGTACTAGGTTAATACATTTTGCATTTAACTTTTGTTGACTTAATTTTCTAACATTATTTTACTAATTCAGACAATTTTCCTATAGGTCGTTTCAAGTGAATGTTTCGCCGTTTAGAAAAAGAATCCATCCTAACTGTATGTATATCTTTTAAATAATATACAAGTTTATTTATCAAGGTTTTAAATAAACTCTTACACAGCATTTTAAAATGTACACTCTAGCTTTTTTTCACGCTTTGGTATAGAAGTATCTTTGCAACATATCACATATATGATGTGACGACACTTTAGTAAGTGGCCGATTCAACATTAAAATCGTCCTACCTCAAATTGCTTACGTACAGCATAGATACGGATGTTATTCTTAATATAATTATATTCTTTTTTAAACTAAACACGCGCCTCGGGCAGCATAATACGCCCTAATTATTGGACCATATAGAAATTTGTATGCCTGTTTATAGCGATGGCCTCAAGTGCCGATACTTCGTGCGTGCATTTTTGTTCATCCTGTGTTCTGAAGCGTGTCTGTTAAACCAACCCTTAACTTTGTGTCTTAATGGAAGTATATTGATGCTAGCATGACAACTAGTTACGTTTAAAGTAATCGAGAAAAATACTTAAATACGACTAGACTGAAACACAGAATCTATTATTTTTGTAACCATTCAGTACCATCTCGTTTTTCAGTGAAGAGTGCAACAAAGGGATAAACCCGAGGCAGAGATCTACTTCTCCCTATAGATACTGACAACCCCAGCTACTTTCAAGTCTGTAAATGTTTAAGCCCCGTGAGGGAGCGGGTGGGCCATGGCCCTGCAGAATACTCCCTCGGCTTCCTTGGTCGATCGTAAGTGGCGAGAAAAGAGGTTTGCTTTCTGTTGCCCTGGTGTTCGCAGAGCTAAAAGGGTAACGGGAAGCAGATTTGTTTCTGATGTTCTGTATTTGTGTCCGTCGTCATATAAGTGAAATACCCTTGAGTATGACGTTAAACAACAATCAAACAAACAAAACAAACCTTGCCGTGAGAAAGAAAAAAAATGGTCAAACAAGATGTACCGGGTACCCCTCCCCTTTACACTACATGTATCTCTTTTCGCTAAAATTCAACCTGATAACAAAAGAGGCATATGTACATGTATCGAAACGCTGTGTTTTTTTATTATTATAAAAATAAGCCATGGTTATCCAGAAATGTAGAGCTAGGTTTATACCCCACTTGTAATGTCATTCAAATCTGCCAGGGTACATTATTTTTGTAAATAACATTCTCTTCTTTATGTATTATACATGTATATGTTGTATATATAATGATCCTTTATAATCCTACGTTAATCCTAATTAATCCTTATTTTCATTTCTCCTTTAAGTTCGTACTTTTAATGGCCTTGGGTAATAATTTTCAGGGGTTTAACCTCAAAATATTTGTTCCTTTTATTTCATCATTGTTGCATACAATTTCTGTGTCGAATAGCAAACTGATCTGTCTGTAAAAGGGTAACGTAAATAATACCAAAATAATGTGAGATGTTCCTGCTTCAAGAAACAAACATGTGTCCAGCTTATGCTTGTATATTTTGTATTTTCGCATACAAGTATAATTATATAATCAACTTATACAAGGACAACATGGACTGAAATGAAAGTGGAACAACAAAATAAAGGACAAGGAATATTTCAATTTTCTATTATTTCTTCAATAGTTTTTTTAAGCCCTTAATTTGGCTGGGAGTGGTCTGTTTTGGAGGTATACTGAGACTGGGTGTGGTCTGTTTTGGGGGTATACTGAGACTGGGTGTGGTCTGTTTTGTGGTATACTGAAACTGTAAGTGTTCTGTTTTGAGGTATATTGAGACTGGGTGTGGTCTGTTTTGTGGTATACTGAAACTGGGAGTGTTCTGTTTTGGGGTATATTGAGACTGGGTGTGGTCTGTTTTGTGGTATACTGAGACTGGGAGTGTTCTGTTTTGGGGTATATTGAGACTGCCATGGAGGGAGATTATATTCCAATTGAACAGAGCGTTGCTGGAACAATACGGTTATATTGCTGTAGGGGCCCTTTTTTTATACTTCTGTGGAAGTATACCACCCTTATATATGTTAAATCACCATAAATTTTGTGTTGCAATGATGGTTGGCATTTTTCTGTTTGTGAAAGTTTTAGACGCATCTGAAAAATACAAATTCATATTTTCTGAAAAATGTTGATGATTTCTTACTCAGAAATATGACATCTCCATCACAGGCACAATTTTTTAAGTCCCTTTCAAATATAATATTACAGAAATTTTTTTTAAGTGAAATATCAAAAAACTCTTCCTTTAACCCAAATTTTGTAGAGACTGCCAAAAAAAATATATTTTTTTATGCCATTTTAATTAGCAATAAAGTAAGCCATTTTTTGTATTTAAAAGTTTAAGGATTAATTTGCAAGACAAATTTTGGCATTTTCATTGAGTGAAATGCTTAAATAGGGTAGAAACCAAACAAAGGATATTATCTACTTTTACAATTATTATTGTATTACATCATTTGCCTGTTCTCTTTAAAACTTCAACATGCCAATGAATTTATCTCAATAAAAGTCTAACTTTATAAAAATGATCAGTGTTTTGATATCTTATTTCTGCTTCTGTGGTCAACGTAACGGGAAAAAGATGTTTTATGTTTTATGGCTAACCATCGTACCAGAACTATGGATTAAACTGGTCTTCAAATATACCAGCCAGGGGCCCGTTGCACAAAGTGCTATTAAACGAAACTGCTAGAAGGTGACGTCATGCCATGCTACAGGTTTATCTGTAATCCACTATTGGCCCGCTGCCATGGCTTAGTGGTCAGAGAGTGCATTTACTAAAGCCTACTTTGATGTACCGTTCACAGGATGGAGTCTGTCTGTTGACCCTTGGCTATATGAGTAATCACACGATTTGACTCCAGCAATCGCAGGGTAGTTTTTACAAGTTTTCCTCTCAGTTTTCCACTGGCAAAGAACAGAGTGAAGTGGACAATCCGTCCTCATATAAGTGAAATACCCTTGAGTACGACGTTAAACACCATTCAAACAAACAAACTAATACACTTTTTATAATTTAATCTGGCATTTCCAACCCGTTTATATTTTGGAATAGCATTTCTAATTAAGGCATGAAGACAATCTGTTAGTAAAAAATACTTAAAATTGTTTAACTATATTGTTGTCTTTGTACAATATCAAATGACTGATCTAGAGTGGTCTCCCTTGGCCAATTTTTCCAGCTTTCGTCAAGTCATTGGACAGAAAACTAAACCCTATTGCTTTCATTTAACCTAAACTGTCGCGTTCTTACCTCCAGGACTTGCATATAGCGAGTTAGATTTTCAAAGTAGACTGGATATTTCGAGAAAAACCGGGGCCATCACTATCTTTAAGTCACGAGACAGTGCCCTACTTTTAGCCACAGTGGCGAAAAAATGAGTCCAGCTGCTTAGAAATTTCAAAATGTGCCAAGTTCATCTCGTAGCTAGTTTTGCCCTTTTCTTGAAGGTCGAAACCAGGAGATTGCGAAAGTGCAAAACGAAAGCACGAAACTGCGAAGCAAAACAACAAAACTGCGAAAGTAGAATTAACGAAAGTAGTCTCCCAGTTTTGCCCTGCCCCTTCGCGGCACACTTTCGTAGTTTTGCCTCGCAGTTTCGTCGTTTCGACTTTTCTTATCTCGCAGTTTCGCTTCGCTTTGCTGTTTCATGGTTTTGCCCTTTTGTCTTTGTTTATGATGGAGAAAACTACGAAAACACGAGTGGCCGCATCCAGCTTCCATACATGTGGGTCAACTTCAACTGGAAAAACGTTTTTGATTTAAGAATAATCAAATTTATTGGTGTCTTTAAAACTACTTGGCAGCAAGGCTCCCAAAGAGCTTGCCTGTTCCTAGCATATTCATTTGTACCTAGTAATAAGGTACAAATGAATAGAGCTATGAAACTTAGCTTTGTAAACATTGCCAAAACATACAATATTGATTTACCAATAACAGTAAATCAATATTGTATGTATTGGCTATGTTTACAAAGCCATATGAAACTAAGCTAGCCTGTTCCGCCATTGAAAGGGGATGCATTCCTTCTGTCGTAACGGTAAAAATGCAAAATGAT
>JARFOD010100118.1:0-16624 GCA_031763545.1 Mopalia muscosa
TTGTTATTTAGGGTCTCAATATACCGACAGCGTCAATGGAATTTTTTTGCTGGATGACTTGAACAGGGGTTATGTCAGACACCTCGATCGTTTTTATTTTTATTTTCCTTAACCAGTGCCAACATTTGATCGCTCATATAGTGGAAATAGCTGTGATCGTTGATCTGTCGATCTTTTGGTATCGTAGTGAATCCGACAGTGTGTCCGTGGCAGATAGAGGAGTGATTTCACGATGTTTTCTTCCGGGTTTCCATCGCATTTAAGCAAGGATCAGTGTGGAGGAATAGAATAAGGGAGTACCATGAAACAATTTAGATTATGTTTAATAATATTATACAAGTTAAATGTTGCATATTATAATATGGCGATTCGGTGCCTAACTCTGTGGGTTGTGGGCTCGATTCCCGGACGGGTTTCAACCATCAAATAGTGCTATCCCAAAATAACGAATAATATTCACTTTCTAAAAGATAAAAAAATCTTTTAAAATATTTGTGTTTCTTTACCTGTTGAATAATTTATATGGGCTGAATAATTTTCAATTTAAACAAATAACCCCTAAATTAAATTATTGATAAAACTCCGAATATTGATGTCATTTTTTTGATATTTGGCTTATCTGTTGGAAATATTTTTAGAAAACCAACTGCACGATAACCGGGCCATGTCACTGCCAATTTTTTATTAAAATTGTTTGGCGGCAATTAAGGCAACCAGATTTTCGTGTCGTGGTCGAAATTAACGTGAGAAGAGTCTGGTTGACGAGAGACTAAGATGAGTCAGAATGTTTTCTCTTGATCAATCCAGGGTTAATCGAGATGATGTGGGATATTTGAATTTATAGTCTATGATTGGTGTGGATGTTCTCAGGGTCATACGTTTGTTCTTCTCAACGTACTACCTTTTATAAATGCAACGGTTTTAAACTCCTTCCTAAGTTCTCTGTAATCAGCTTTGAACGGTTGCCACACCAATGGCTACTTTTATGTAATTAATTCTCTGCTACTTTTATGTAATTAATTCTCTGCTACCAGTTTGAACACTTACTACACCAGTGGGTACCGTTATGAAAGTAGCTTTGTGGTACTCGCTTTGAACGGGTCACATACCATCGGTTACCGTCATGTAACTGGTTCGCTGTTACCAGCCTTGAAAGTTTCCCATACCTATGGTGACCGTTATGTAGCTGGTGCTCTGGTGCGAGCTTTGAACGGTCCCCACACCATCGATTACCGTTATATATGTAACTGGTTATCTGTTACCCGCTTTGAACGGTCCTCTTGAAGCATGTTACACTTGTAAAACACAGATTGAGTTTGATTCTGGAAACAACACGGAATCAAAATTGACCAAGTAATTAAAAATTGACAAACTGTGCTATATATTGCTTTATCTATCTCCAATTAAGTGGTCAGTCGTGAGTTATGGGCAGCCTAACACATGCCGTATTGTTAATGTCCCCATAGCAACGGGACGCGTGCCGACTTACTACTCAGTAAACTCATTAATTAGCGATATGTACTCTCATGAAGTGTACATCGGTGAGTTGTTGCCTTTGTTCGGCTTTTTATTTTCACTTCCTAAAACAAAAACCATAATATTATCTTACTAAATAGTTCACATCGAACACAGAAGTGAACTGTTTGATTTCCCCAAGTGTAGTTATCACTAATTGCTGCCTATAACCGTATCGATTGGAGCGACCATTAGAATGCGCATCGCTTACGTAATACGATTGGGTGTGACCGTGTTACTTGATGCGTGTACCCATGTTAAATAGTCGCCGTGGGAATAGTTTAATACAGAAATCTCTCAGCAGCATAAGTTGCAATAATTAAATATTTATTCAATATTTTCCAAAAAGCATCGTGTATCTTTTGTTTACATTTTGTAAAATTATTATACATTTAGTGGCATTCAATGTCATTCTATAACAATAATTTTCATTGAACGAAGTGTTTACAAAAACCCTATATGGTTAAGGCTCCCCCTCCTTTCCAGCCCCGTGGGCCTCTGATTCCGCGTGAATGCCATTAAATATGAATGAAGATATATCACGGCCAGGATGTAGATATTTTCACAGTCGTGGCTACACGACCCACGAGAGCTCACGGACGAACCAGTTATAAGTAATACTTAGCTGCAGTACAAACATAGCCAACGGCAACCAAAGTTATTGTGCCATTGCGATCAACGAAAACACCGCCTCAGGTGTAACGTAGTGCAATATCTGCAATGGATGAAGACGAGGACGAAAATGAGGTAAGACATATTAAAGTAATGACCGTAAAAAATAAAAATAAAAAAAAACCTGACAAACATGTTTCCTAGACCTGGCATCTTTGGATAGATTTTAGAAAGTGTTAACAAAGTCTTAGGTTTTGGTAAAGCAACACCACTGAATCCTATAGTCCAGCAGTCCGTGTCCAGCTGAAGCGTAATTCAATTGGGGATGGTTGTGCCTAGGTGCTCAATTGAAACCCCAATATTAACGACTACTCCACGATAAAAACGGTAGATCCGCTAAACAAACGATGAATCCTTGATATAAACGGTGTATCCGCGATATAAACGGTGAATCCGCGAGTTAAACGGTGAACCCATCCCTTTTATGGTGATTTAGCCCCGTTATTTAATAGCAGGAGAAGTGCAATATCATTTCTATCAATGAACTTTGCATAAACCAAGCGAGAATTTCATATGGAGAAAAAGGTTTTTGGTCATGAATAACGAATTTATTTGTAAAATCACTGTTAAAAGTGAAATCATATTGGTAAGCACATGTTTATTGTCCCCATACTACAAATAATTGGTATGAATTAACCAAAGAACACAAATTCGTCAAGATGTTTTGACCTAAAAGCTTATGAAACCCCAATTTGCAGGTGTGTTCGTTACAATTCAAATGATCAAAGCCAATGTTTTTTAACATGCAGACCAGTTAGACATCTTTCATATTGTGATCAGTAAACGAACAACACTGATTTTTTTAATCGTATTTGGGCTAAGTGAAGAGCTGATATTATATATTATAATTCTTAACAGTGATCACACTGGCACAGAGATTTCCATGACAACCAAAATCGATGGATCATCTCATAATCTAGAAATTCGGCTCAGGTTCATTTAATTATTGTCCTTTGCATGGTGACATTTCTCACAACAGTTTAGAATATTTGAAGAGCGCTTCCTATCAATGAATTTAAAAATTCAACTTATTTTATTTTTAAGACTTTAATTCAATAGCAAATTGTCCACATAATCAATAAATAGTTATTGTTATGGAAAAGAGTTTGTGGCAAGTCACGTCAGAATACACGTATCTAACAGTGACGTCAATTAAACTGCTCTGCCCATTGCTCTATCTATATCACGAATGTGCCAACATGGAGATAGCTGGTAATACCTCCGGCAATGACTGGATAGCTTTTTTTCTATCTCGGGAACAAGTAACAGTGGAAAATAATGAGCCGCTGAGTGTGTAACTGCACATTTTAGTTTAGCTGGTATAGTTGTGCTGTGAATCTAACCAGACAGGTTTAATTTTCACAAATTCCTCTAAATTAAGAACTATTAAGAAAAACAAAAAATCTTCCCTGCTTTAAGAACTTCTAAATTTTTTGGAACTTAAGCTTTGGACATAAATATTTTCTGTTGGATTTCAGAACGAGATGGCTCCTCTGTTGTCTGAAACATACAGAGAACCTACTCAGAGACACAGAGGACGTCATCCTTACCTTGATGATGTATTTTATCAACACAATGAGCCAGAAGAGATGTCACGTGATTTCCATGTCCCTATGGGGGCGCGGGACATCTCACCATCACGTGATCCCATAGCAACTATTCTGCCAGAAAATAAGCGCGGGAAGCTTGTAACGTTTTTCAAAAATGGTGATCCGTTTTTCAGAGGATTCACAACATCTGTGAACGAAAGAGACTTCCGAAACTATGGAACCCTATTGCAGTGGCTTACTGAAAAGGTGGAAACGCCATACAGTGTTCGGTTTGTGTACAGTCTGCATGATGGCAGAGAAGTGAAAAGCATTGATGAATTCAAACACGCAAGGAGTTACGTATTATCAGGGTCGAATAAGCTAAATACAATTTGTACATATGGACCGAAGAAACAGAGGATTTGGTCTTCACAACCTGCTCACCAGGACAAAATTAGAAACGGTGATATATATTTGTACAGAGGATTAATTCCAAATGAAGGGACAGCGCGGATCTCTCCGCCCAATAAGAGACCAAGAATTCTGACTATTATTAGTAACCTTGACCGATCGAGTAGAGAAAAACTTATTCTGAATCCACAGACGTCCTTGATGTTTGACGAACTTTTATCTGACTTGACCTCACTTATCCGGGTACCTAGACCACCAGTAAAAGCATTATTTACAGAACGACCACCCCATACACGGGTAAGTTTGATGAAACTTTCTAAGATCTTACTCCACTGGGAGTGAAATAAAATCAGCATTAGTTTCTGCAATAACTGTGAATGTCTTTAATAGCGATCAATGTTTCTGTCTAACGCTACCAGCGAAAACTGGTCCTGTGAATAAAATATACATTTGTAGCGCCTACATTGAAAATTACACCAGGTAACCTGCTGATTCTGTATTTAACTTATTATAAAAGCGTATGGAGTGCGACGGAGCGTAAATACAAAACGCCAGAAGGATCTGAACATAAATATATACTTTTTTGTGAAAATTATTCTCAAATACTTCTCTTTTATTAACACAGCGTGTTGTAATATGGGATGAATTTGACTCGGATTCATTTTGACTTATCCAACATAGCGTACGTTATTAACGTTTGTGTCGATTGAGTGAAAGCCATCTAATTGAAATCCCATGTGGTCGTTACGTCAGAATGGTGTATTGATAGAGGATTGTTTTAAAAAATAGATTTCGAAATTGTGAACGAGTCCCTTTAGCGATTCCTTTGTTTGCATAACACGGATGAACAGTTCCAAAGATTTTGACTTGAATGATATTATTGATCTTAATTGTGTGTAGAGGGTACAGCTACAGACCGTTATCGCTTCGTCTGGCCTTGTTATGTTTCTCCCATACACATTGGGCGTGGTGGTTAGTTTCTCTTTTCTTGTTTTATCGAATTATTTATGCTATTTAATTAGCGGAACAACACCAACTGTGATAAAATCTCAAATTACAAACACTAATTGTCAATCAATATCTGTTTTTACAACCTAACCGACAGAGCGAACATATTGATTTTAATAATTTCGAAATAATGTGTGAAAAGGCACATTCGGGTGGATGATATTATGGTACATCCGCTGTCAGTGGACTCGAATTGGCTTGGGTGTTTTAGGATTGAACAAAGCAAACAAAAACGTTCTAACAACACTATCTGAGATATTGCGGTAAATATTAGTACAATGAATCTGGCCTTTTTCTGATGATTCGGTTAACTGCTTTGTTTAAATGTGAAAAAGCAAATGGTTTCAATATACTACTTTCCGTATCTGAGAGAATTTCGTCTTTAATTGGTTGCCAGTACCTGTAAATAGCTCCAGACAAACGGGAACGTTCACTGTACGTGTGATGGCGTGCTAACAGCGAACGTGCGAGTGTGATGGCGTGCTATACCACTGCCGTTATCGTTCCGGTATTGCTGTAGTTATTATGATTACAGTTACAGATCTAGAAGTCAGTAAACATACGCTGAATAAAAAGTTTGATGTTCATCCCATTACATGATCTGACCATATGCATGGTGTAATATTGTCTTTCTCTTTAATTAAAATATAATACAGTGGCATGCTGCGTGTCAAAGAAAGCGACCAACGAGTCGTCCTTCCATTTGGTACGGTAAGCCTTCACCAATCAGCGGAACACATTTCTATCCTCTACACATTTCTACAAATACAAACCCTTAGAGGCAAGCAAGTGTTAAAGGAACAAACAGTTTGAGAGGCACCTTTCTCTAAACATTGGCTCACGACGATGGCCTCTATACTGTAAATGTCAAATAAATTGATATTAATGTTTTTCATATGAGTATTGTTTGAATTGTCAGTCTGACAATTTTAAACAACTTCATATTTGACAATTTAGAGCACTGTGCATCAGTTCAGTTCTTTGCTTGATGTCGTGTTTCTCAGTATAACATCGATACAATGGGCAAGAACAATAGCTATATTTATATATGTACTAAATATATCTGTACTCACAGATCCAGAGCTATTCGCAGTTGTTGCGGGAATACAAAGATCATGTGAACTTTATTGCTTGTGGTGAGGAAGGAAAACCCACGGAAATGACGTCAAAGCGACATGCGCCTGGAAGCAACTCAAGCACAGAGAGTAGCAGCAGCCGTCCAAACAGGAAACCTCGAAAATTTCAGAAAAATAATTACAGCTGTAAGTTGTTTTGATATTTACATTGGAGGATTGTGCAAAGAAGCACATAGGGCGTCCCCAACTCTTTCTCGGCCCAAAAAATAAATAAAGAAAGAAAGAAGAGGGGAAAAAAATGAAGAAAGAAAGGGGTAAAACATTAATATATTTATATGGCTGAACGAGTCTTTTCTCCCAAATTGAATGACTCATTCGATTATATTTTTTTGCAACTTTTAAATGTTTTGGAATTGTTGGAAAACAGTGTGACATTGTAAGGCCTAGATATTCTGTGGGTGACTGGAAGCAACATATTCCTCTACCTAAAACAATATTGTACATATAAGCTGGAAACGGACTGCAATTATATCATGACTCCGCTATCTTTTAAAAAGTAAGATAGTATTATGCATCCTTGACAGAAAATCCAAATGATACTCATTTAGAAATGGTTAAAGTTATGGCAATCTCTAACCAGTTTCGTGAGTTTGACCAGACACTTTTGGGTCATATGTTGTCAACGCCCTTCAACAGAATATAGTTCCAAAATGAGCCTAGATTTCCTGATCCTAAGAGCTTCTGGGACATGTTAGTTTTTCAGGTATTAAACTTTAAAAGGCTGCAGCCAATAATATGTCTAGATTTGAGACTTCAGCATCCAAACACGCAGTTAAAACAAATGTGAATAATACCTTTTTTAAATATGTGCTCAATACTATTTAAAAACCGTCTGCTTTTACAAAAAGTTTACTGTTTGTACTGTGTTGATGCACCACAATGTTTGGGCTACTAAGAACATTATAATCTGAAAACATTGCATCGATATATAATTCGCATTCTTTGGTCGATGTTATAATTTCATTTTTATTTCACCAAAGTTGTAAAGAGAGTAGCAATTGCATACCAATGTATTAAAACCATAAACAATCTTAATTTCAGTGGGAACTGAAACCTTTATAAAGGGCTTATACTATCCCATGATGGTTAATACAAATAGTGTGTTTGTTAATTACGATTAGAATATAACAAACAAAGAGTACACAAAAAATATATTTACAGCGTTTTGAATCTTACTTAATAAGACATAAAGGGAAATAAAATGTTTTTAAATAAACAAACATTTCATATTTGCTTTTGTGTTTTGTTACAGCAAGGCCTCTTATTTAAATGAATGCTTACACTTTATTGTATTGTAACGTAGACTTCGTAAAGGGCTGTATTCTTGCCATGAAATAGTGATTGATGTGACAATAAGACTTTTATACTACAAAAAAAACTCGTTAGTATCGAGGATCAAAATTAGCTGATTGCATATACGGGCTTCTTGATTCTCAGAGCTTCTGGGTCTTGAGCTGCCCCTGGACCCTCGCCTATTGAGATTTGACACTCGCGCCCATTCTTTCACAAAAGCTGTATCCACACCTGAGCAAATGTGTAAATGCAGATGTCTGAAAAGGACTGAGTCGCAATATATATATAATACATTTATGCAATACATGTGGACTTAAAATGTATTTTGACAGTAGATAACAACATTATCAACAACATGGAAATGCTGTTTGTTTTTTTCTGCCAATAAGCTTCAGTCGCCAGTCATTCTCAAACCGATGTGTCAGTGGACGTAAGTACGACTCACGCAGATACCCCGTTCCCTAGAAGTGGAAACCCCATGGCTGTCGCGAGGCAAGGCAGACGACAGGGTCGAATCCAACTTAACTTTCCCACCAAACACGAAACTGTTCGATTGAGCATTCATGGCAGAAAAAAAGGTATGGAATTTAATTTAAATTATTCTTTAACAGAGGTGGGTAAGTGGAATTACCTATAGCAATCCGTGTTATCGGTAATATTATCCGTTTATCACATCTTGTCCTTAGCTATAATATGCATATACAAAACAGATCCTGCGTATATAAAAACGGGCAACACACTAATTGTATTTCTTAGGTTTTATGAAACATGTATATATTTTAGGACTGTTGAAGGATATTTGAAGGATTTGTACAACAATTATTTATTGACTTGAATCACATTTGTGCACAGAAAAAAGTATTACTTGTATATTTATGTACAATAATCAAGATGTAATAGGAAATAAGGTTAGAAGGTTTGTCAACTTATTATGCTGTGTATTTTCATCGTTTTGTAACTCACAATGAGAATGTGATTAAGTCAATGAAGAAATAAGTGAGCCTTGGCTTTCGTACATGAACCCCATAAACAGCTACACCATGCTGTTTATTTGTTGATATTCTCTTTACAGAATTTTATCCTCCGTCCGTCCATGATTCTGATGACGATGGTGGGAAACCAGATAAAATTCTCAAACTGGATTGGGTGTATCCTTTTCAAAGATCATAACTTAATTTAATGTTAAATTAAGTTAATTTCGTTAAAGATTAATGGATTGACTAAAAATCGAATAACTTGTTTTTTGGAATGAGCAGTGTGATGATCCTAGTCTTTCTCTGATAGTAGTTAACCTCAAACAAACCATGTAAACCCAAGGCACGTCTGGTATCACGATTAACATGAACGATAAAGTGTTGACTTGGATTATCATTCCATATTTATCGTTTGAGACTAAAAAATTACAAATTCACAAACATTAAATAAACTGGTCAACTGAAAGACGAAATGAAGTCTTATATCGAGCTTTTGACCTTGACTTTTGGTAGGTATGGTTACCGGGGAAAGGACGCCCGTTGCAATCTGTTTGTAGTCCCCAAATCTGGGGAGTTGCTGTATTTTGTTGGTGCTGTGGCAGTGTTATATGACAGAAAGAAGGATACCCAACGACATTACTGTGGCCACAGTGAAGACATCATAAGGTGGAATTAGCATTGTGTATATTGTATTATTTCTGTTAAGTGAATTTTAAGCCACTTTGATGCATTTATGAATAATAAAAGTTATGAAAAACAGCAACAAAAATAACTACATTTTGATTTAGATATGTTCAACTTGGTAAAAATCTGATCAGAAAATGGTTATTGGTGACTTGCTACCTTTATACGTTTGTTGGACTTTTTCGATCTGCCAAAAAATATTGATTACCCTTTCAGTAAGGTACTTTGATACTAATTAGATACGATAGAAAAAAGTACTTACATGGTAAAATTATCTTCAATAGTAACAATCAGGTCTGTTGAATTGTGTTTGATGAGAAATGTCAGGTGTTCCTTTGTCTTTCCAGTATGGCTCTACATCCGGACAAGAGGCTTGTAGCATCCGGGCAACAGGCTGGGAAATCATCAGATAGCGCAGTAAGACAACCTGACTTAAGAGTTAAAAATATTCGGATATTGAAAATTGTTAAATTTTCCGTTTTTATTTATGACGCTTAATTTTGATTATCATAATCCAACAAGTCCTGTGTTTTATTGGGACATTTTGTGTCCTTCCTGACAAACAGCAAACTAACCAGCAAACCAACATGTAACGATATGTAAACCTAAGTGGGCTTTGAAAGGGAAAGTGTGAGAAGTGTTTGGTCTGTTGTGGTCATTTGTGGTACTGCATAAATCTAATGATGTTAAATTATTACAAACAATTTGTTTTCCATTATAATAGATCTACGATGCTAAGTAAGATCTTCACGCTTAAGGCACTAGTGTTGAAAATCAAAGTAGTGATGCAGCCGTATGGGGATTGTACAATGACTTCTCCCCAATACGTCATCCAGGTTATCACCAATCAAGAGCGTTGACGAGATTAATTAAACATCAAAAACAAATACAACATTTCAACCGTTGGAACTATGCTATGTCAGATGAAAATAAGATTTGATATTGCCCGTGGACATGTAAAGATTAGGATAATCCCAAATAAAAGTGTTGGAAGTTTTCTAAGGCGGAATTCCAAAAAACTAGTTTATGAACTTTTTGATATATATTACTTGTATGTGTTTCCATGGTTTTGCTTTTCAGTCTCACGTCCGAGTATGGGATACTATATCACTGAGTACTTATTCTATCCTGGGACTTGGTGTGTTCCTGTCAGGAGTATCTACAGTCTCATTTTCTGTTCAGGTAAGTCCGAGTATAGGATAATATATCACTGAGTACCTACTCTATTCTGGGACTGGGTGTGTTCCTGTCAGGGGTGTCTACAGTCTCCTTCTCTGTTCAGGTAAGTCCGAGTATAGGATAATATATCACTGAGTACCTACTCTATCCTGGGACTGGGTGTGTTCCTGTCAGGGGTATCTACAGTCTCATTTTCGGTCCAGGTAAGTCTGAGTATAGGATACTATATCACTGAGTACTTACTCTATTCTGGGACTGGGTGTGTTCCTGTCACGGATATCTACAGTCTCATTCTCTGTTCAGGTTAGGCCGAGTATAGGATACTAGGTCCGAGTATTGGATAGGCCCTACTATACTTTACTATACTAGAGTACTTTACTCTATCTAAGGTGTGTTCCTATCTGGGTTTACTACAGTCTCCTTCTCTGCTCAGGTAAGTCCGAGTATGGGACAATGCACCATATATTCCCAACACCTCCACCCCGCCCCCGCTGTCTCCTCCTAATTCTGAGTTTAAAAAGCATGGTTACACTCAAAACAAACTGTCGTTAGACCAGGTCTTTAATCCAATTGAATACCTGAGTTTTGTATTTTAATTTCAGAGTCAAGGCGACTTTGTTCTGGCTGTCGATGATGGAGAACGACATACACTGAGTGTCTGGGACTGGCAAAACTCAAAACTAGTCGCAAAGACAACAGTGAGTAGGCCTTTTATACAACTTCCAATATTTTAAATCTTAAATCGTCATATGCATAATAATACA
Source organism: Mopalia muscosa (assembly GCA_031763545.1). Taxonomy (NCBI): domain Eukaryota; kingdom Metazoa; phylum Mollusca; class Polyplacophora; order Chitonida; family Mopaliidae; genus Mopalia; species Mopalia muscosa. The sequence goes on from JARFOD010100118.1 coordinate 11,166, forward strand.
ATGCAAAAGTGCTTATGAATAGTATTCGGTGAAGAAATTATTATCGACCCACCCTCTCCGTTACTTGTTCTGGTACGATTACACAGGAGTAACTTCAGTAAGACTCATTGTTGACTGCATACATTCACAATACGCAGACTTAACCAATATTTCCGTATCCTAGTGGTGGTCGGAAAAAGACAGCTGTTTCCGACGTTAGTTTCATCATTTCATTTTTTTCTTCCTTATCACAATCCATCGGAAGCCGTTCCATATGCTTTAGGTCAACAAGTCGTATTGGTGACACTGGAATGGCTGATCTTCCGCTGTGCTAACAATGGTTTCATGTCCGCGGCTGGTCGTTTCATAGACTACAAGAATCAGAAACAAACATTATTAAAACGAAGATTTATTGATCGTTGTTTAATGCCGTATCAAAGGCCACTTCATGGCGATTCAAATGCCAATCACAGCGGCTGACGAGTTTCAGCGATGCATTAATAGCAGTGGTTACTAACTTAAGTTCAAGGCCTAGTTGAGCTTAAACCTATGGACTCACCTTCACTAGCCTGTAACACCTGCACGCAAGAAAATATGCCAGTGACAGCGTGTATCAATTAATTAAAGATGTTATAAGAATTACAGAGTCTTTGGTTTCAACAGTTAATTGCCTTAATGATTAATGTGTGAATAGCAACGTAAAGACAAGATGTTAGTATACGACACATTAACATTGTGCTTGAATGACAATGCTAGTGTATACGCCGTGTTGTTACAGATGCCTTCCAATTCATCCTTAAGCAAGCGGACACATTGGTGACTGTTCGCGCTTTTTAACAATAGCGTCAGCCCGTCTGTTAATTAACTAAGTAACGGCTCAGATCTTTGTCTTTGAAAATATGCAATAAAAATATTAAGTTTAGGTAGAATAACAATTTGTTTTCCCCTTAACGGCCATGTACATCATTCAGCAGAATAGACACGCCAAACAATTTAAATCTTAAGCAAGCTGATATGTTTGTGGCGTCATTACGTCCTGTTGTCTTTTGTTCTGGTCAGTGTTTGCCTAGAGTAGTTTCCTCAGCCCACTGGGCTACCATGCCGACATATGGGGGACATAACCTTAAACACGGCATTAGTCCCCAAACAAACAAACAAACAAACAAAACATTTATTATAAATATCATGTATACGGTTATTGCATAGGGAATACGGTTATTGTAAGCATAATTGTCTCGTTTTAAATGTGAACCGACTAGCCCGGTATTATAGGGTTAATGCAAGATAATTACAATTATAACAAACTAAACTCGGTTAAAGTAAATGCTATGTGTCTGTTAAGATGTAGTTCGTTTCTTCCCAAAGGAATACGTTGTAAAACGTAAACGCAAAGCAGCTCTGTTGGCTGAACGAGACATGACTGTTGGGTGTTTTATATAACCATATTATATGTTTTAAAAATATTTGCATACTCTTTGACCCTATTTTAACAAAGCTGTTGGTTACCAAGTCGATGGAAATAACTGTGAAATCCCATGGAACTTATTGACATTATAGAGTTCAATAATTTGTCTACAAATTCTAATAAATAAATCTCTCACATTCACTTCCAGAGGGTATGTATGTAAAGTTTATTTGCATGTCTTTGGTTTGTATTTGACGAGGCTGCACGCTGCATGTGTCAATTTATTCAATTCAATTTAAGCAAACACGATGAACAATTACAGGGTTACGGCATGCTCTAATAATGGAGACTAATGACATTACTTTATGCTTTTTTTCCACAAGCATCGTGCATGCAGAATGGCTTCAGTAATGGCAATAATTTATCCGTGTAACTGAATGGTTAATGTTTATTGTGTGACATCAACAAAATCAGATGACGGGCCAATTGAGCACATTCACATCTGGATTAATGTGCATTCAATTATTGATGTCACATTTCCAAGTTGATCAGGCCAAACTTTTTCTTATTTACTGATTTCTCACAAACATAAAATCTCAAAAACGTTCCCTGTGTTTTGTGTATCGCTATATTGAGATCTAACGCAATCATCCTACTGACAAGGTGGATTTCTTAAATAAACCAATCAAAGAGGCGCTTCTAAAATCGGGGTTGTAAAAGCCGAAGATTTCCGGCGACGAAAAGATGTTTACCGACTGCGTATTTTACGCATTTGACGAACGGATACGCACACAATCAACAAATATCATTCGAATAATATTATTTGAGTGGAGTTGCATTTTTAAGGGGTTTACTACATGTGACTTACAACATCAACCCAGAAGAAAACTTTTGCTTGTGCTGGTTGAATTTAGTGTATATATATACCATAGTCCCGTGTTACCTGTGTTTGTATTGGACAATTGAAACTGTGACATTTCGTGAATCGCAGTAAGCGTGACCTAATTGGACATTATAACTAGGATGACTGCGTTAGATCTCAATATAGCGACAAACATATCACGGTTTTCATTTTTAGATCTGATGTAAATTACACTGATAGTGATATAGGCCCCAAGCCCACAAATACCATTGAACAGAAAAATGACTTACCAACCAAACAATCTCCAACAAGAATGAAATCAAGCAGTAAGGAGAATAACGAACACAGGCTTATAACATTGCTCAAACCCACACACAAGTTGTGTTTTTTTTAAGCACGAAAGCCGCATTGAAAATGCTTCTTTTTTTTTTTTTCATTTAAAAAATATTTTATTTCATGAAGATTTCGTACAACACCAAATTTGCAATATATGGCGTGAGTATGTCTTATTGTTTTTATATACATTACTTCCTTTTATGACGTCTTCTTTTTTGGCTTTGTTTCCTCTTCACTTATTTGATCCTTACAATCCGAAAGAATACGTTCTAAGCTTTATATTAAACAAATGCAATTTTGTATTTACTCTTACGTTATTTTACTCATTCCAAATATTTCCCTATCTTATTTGCATCTTTTTAACATATCCAACTTTTGCCTCATCACGGTACTTGCTGCATTCAAGTGGAGATCTACGACTCACACCAGTTTTACTTACATCAGACTTCTTTGTTTTTTATATTATAATCAACTTCTTTAGTCTCGGCTACTTACTAGTATATCATCTTTCCTCAAGCAGAGAAATCCTGTAAAACACTGCATTGGTGACGCGTGTCTATATGTTTGCGTTTGCCCCAATTGAATTGTTCCATTAAATTATTAGTGCATGCACTCGATCTATTGGGCGCGAGGGTTCTAGAAAGGTTCTTTAAATGATACTGGATACCGCAGCCAATCGGCCACACCCCCAAAGTCACACCGGGTCAATGCTGTTTTAAATATTAATGCATCTAACAGCAAACAATCAATAATAAGCCACTGTGTTAAGTTTCTTGTAATGAATAACTCAATATAGTAACTGTCAATGACATTGCGTCTTAGCAGTAAGTATAGAGGCCTAAACCAGTGGAGGTTAATTATAGAACCTTAGTATTTATTCAAGCTTATATAGTATAACTGGGAACGCTAAAGTATTACCATTAGTTCAATATTGGGTATCTAACATCATTTCCCTCTGTACTAAATGCAGGTTATTGAATTAAAATAATATGAAATATAACATTCATTTGAATTTCACCCCTTATTTTGATGTTTTAGACGACAACCGACATGGTAGTCTGGGCACGATTCCATAATTTAAATGACGGTATTTTAGTGACGTTCGGAAAACGTCACATTTACTTCTGGCGATTGAACTGGACATCAAAGGTGGAAGGTGAGGGAAGGATCCTCCGCGACAAGGAGAGCGGTATTTTCAGGGTTAGTTTGCTCTCTTTTTACTGAGGTTCCACAGTACTCTCCAGCTCTCTTATTTCAAAATAACTTATTTTCTTTCACTTAAAGCCACTCGGCTCGTAACATTGGATAAGATGATTGCCTTAGAATCTTCTTTCTTGAACAGAGCCTTTGGTTTTCAGTGGTGAAATTGGGCGGGGGTCAGAAAGACTACAAGCACTGTATAAGCATTTAAATTGACTCAGTTTTGTCTCGAAATATAAATGACACTAAATATAAAAAAAAAACTTTTCCATAATGCAGAAAGTTTCTTCTTACTCACCGGTATTTATAGGAATTTAATCTCATGATATGATCATTAAACAATTATGGAACAATGTTATGGATCACAGCTATATTAAATAAATATTCATCTGTAGTACTATGTAATAAATAATATAAAAGTACAAAATAACAATAGGAACAGAAAATCCCCAAAGCAGAATATGGTAATAAGTTAAATGTCATCGTTATATTAATGACTGTGTGTGATATATTTATACGTCAGATATGTCAAATGTAGGGACCTAGTTGAAAAGCATTCCCATTTTGACTAAAACGTCAAGGTAGAATATCGCGCTTCTCAAGGTAGAGTATTCCTTCATAATTATGAACGGTTTCGACGAAAAATGGGAAAGAAGGTATCGAAGCTGGACAAATAAAAAGTCAATCCCTCTACTTTTCTAAATTGTACACAGGACGATATCCCAAAGTTCGTGACGTCACTAGCGTTTTCTGCTCTCGGTGACGTAATAGTTGGGGACTCTAGTGGAAACATCAGTGTATGGAGCAGAGACGCTACAGATGCCTTCAAAATCAACCACGCATGCTCAGACCATATGAAAAATGCTCACAAGGTAAAACACAACGCTTTTAAACTAAAAAAAAAAAAAAAAAAAGTTCAGTTGTGAAAAGTTTGACTGAAGCTTGTAAGTTATAGCAAAGTAAAAATCTTTGAATATATAAGTATGAATTTAAAATATGTGACGTGTTAGTAAATAGTTTCTTGCGTCGATGCTGACCAGGTAAAATATCCCTTCTAAGTTAGTTATGACCTTTAACCTCGATATCTCATATGATCCCATTGTCCCCCTGTCCAGAGCGCCCTCATATGTCCCAAAGCAAAAGCGGGTTGAAATTTCAGTTCTACATTGGTTAGAAAGACGTGTTTCTTTCAATACCAGAGTTTGTATTTATATAGCATGTGAAGTTTTCTTAGTAATGTTAGTTCAGTACTAAAAAGTGCTTACTTTATTCCTCGCCTGTAGTGTTAGGAAGTGGCTGCTGTACTCCTCGCCTTTACGATTAGGACGTGTCTGCTGTATTAATAGATTGTAGTTTATTGAAGAGCCTGGTGTACTCCTCGCCTGTAGTATTAGAGAGGGCCTGTTGTACTCCTCGTCTGTAGTGTGAGTAAGTGCTTAGGTATTACTCGCCTGTAGTGTTATGGAGTGCCTGAAAGTATTCCTCGCATGTAGCTTTAGGAAGTACCTGTTGTACACATCGCCTGGAGTGTTAGGAAGTGCCTGTTATATTCCTCCCGTCTACTGTAAGGAAGTGCCTGTTGTATTCTTCGCCTGAAGTATTAGGAAGTGCCTGTTGTATTCCTCGCCTGTACTGTAAGGAAGTGCCTGTTGTATTCTTCGTCTGAAGTGTTAGGAA
>JARFOD010100129.1:0-16622 GCA_031763545.1 Mopalia muscosa
TTAAAACTCGACTGGAGAATTTCCTGGGTTTTTTTCTCCAAAAATATTAATTTGTGTGTCTCCCTATATAGTATGCATAGAATAGCACGCCAAAGAAAAAACAATATTAACAAATTTAGATATAACTGTGCCGTGAGTAGGCCTATAGCAAAGGATATATAATGATGTTACCTTGATCCATAACAAACTCATATATTGCCGTGAGCCTTTTTTCGTATAATTTCGGACACAAATTTATTTATCCCAGCAGTTAAGGGAGAGCATTACGCCAAGGGAGAATTAAGTGTATTTAGTCTCACACACATTCAAAACATGGACATCATCAGTTGCCGATGTGGCGTAAGACCACTATTATTAACTATAGTATTGTCAGCCTCGAATATAGTTCTTAATAAAAATGGTGTTTTGCCTTGTTTTGTTTTTTTTCTGTTCCTGGAATTGTGAAGAAATTGAGTGGAGGTTTCTGGGCACTGTAATTATATATCCTAAATATGTCACACTTGGTGTATTTAGCACTATTTGGTGGAGGGGTGATTCGGCTGTTGTTGTCATTGCGAAGGTAGCTTGGCAACCCGTATCATATTGTCGGCTATGTAGCTAAAAATGCCAACGGTCATCCCCTGTCAGGATTTTTATGATAAACTCCAAAAGGACCGATTAAGGTATATGTGCCAGGCATTTTCGCTCAACGAAAGCTCGGGAGGGAGCTTTGAAGCCAAACGTTAACATTCAGCTTATGGCAAATTAAAACTGTTCTTGCGCCATGTATTTAAACATTCTGCATAACATTCTGTTGGGACATTTGTCAATTATATATATTGACGTTTCGACAATACTCAAGTGTGGTATGTAATAACACCAGTGTATGTCTTTACTTTATTAATCCACCAGAGACTTCTTTTCCTCTCTTTTATTTATATGTGGGGCAAATTTGACATAAATACTACCGGTAGTTACAAATTATGGTACAATTAACATTCTTCGGTGTACTCAGAACAAATTCTCTGGACGGACGACCGAACGAAACAAACGAGTTGAATAAACAGACGGAGGGACGAATGAATAAATGAATGAACGAACGGGATGTGACAGTAAATGAATGAATGAAAAGTATATTTGTATGCCCGCAAACGGGTAGGAATGAATTAAGGCAGGAATCAATGAATGAGATGATATTATATGCATGCAATCTTTGACCTCTCTATAATTTCAAGTCAAAAGGTTTATATGGTATGAAAGCCATGCCCACTGGAGTTCCGCATTGGCTCAATAACCATTATGAATAGAGTAAAATCGATGTGAATAATATCAGCGCTGTGCTTGTAACTGTAAACTGTGTCATTTGTAAGCAAGTTTCCGACCGAAAGAGTGGTGTTGAAAGCCGAGAGCAAAACTTTACCACGCTGGTTACCAAATAATTATGTTATCTGTTTTACTTATCAGCATATGGCTAGCAGGGGGCGCTTTGGCGGGTAAGTTGTGAAAAATACACTTTGAATTGGTAAGTTTTCTTTAAAAGAGAATAATGTTTTGTAACTGTATAGAGGGATTGGCACACACATTACAGAAGCCTGTCGGTATATATACACTCACTTGTATAGACCTTTGTGAAACAAAAACTGAGTCATATTCATTATCTTCTGTTTTTGTGCCACTCGCTTTCCATTTAACAGATAATTCCTTCGTTCTAATATACTGGAAGCCAATGGTGTTATATTGCCTTAGAAAATTGAAACGAAAGTTGTATTCAGTTTTATATCTCGTTATCTGCAATCATGTAGCCAAGTTTTCCTTGGCATCACCCCGGGAATATGGAATTTCACATTCCAATCAAAAGTCCATGACAGATTTAATAGAATTTGTATCCTGAGGCATTTATGAATATTTTACTGTTTTTTTCAATCTTAGTGGCCTATGTATCCGACAAATTCTTCAGTTTGGTGTTTTAAATAACGCATTTGGTTACCGTCAATTATCACCTTATACCTTTTAACGCACAGCGGGGCTGTTTACTTTGACTATAAAGATAAGCCGGCGACGAATTTAAACAAATGAAAGCATTTTAAGAGCAAATAAATCAATCGATCATTCAATAGCTATTCAACCAACCAATCAGCCAACCGATTAACTTACCAAGAAAACAAAACATTGGCAAACCAGCCAGTTGGTCGGCCGGTTAATTAATCAATCAATCAGCCAGTTAAACAATCAATTGATATTTATGGATATATGACAAGAAATACTTCTAAGATCATATACCCAATATAGGGCCTAGTGAACTATGTCCTCAAATTTTATTCATTAAGATTGATTTACTATTTCAATTGACAATGTTTTTAGGTTGGTCAGAGGACATCGATAGTGGCAATGAGAGGTTTGAATTGGCATTTAACACTGGAGATATTGATGACATTAAAAAGTTGTTTGGATCCTCCAGCGACTTCTCATGTACCCCTGGTGGAGTTAGTCGCTATGGTAATCAAGGTTCGTAGTCAAGGCCCTATACTTGTATATACAAATAGGTATTAAGTACAGTGAAATAACACCGCGGCGATGAATGGCGTATCTAACAGATAAGCCCAACAACTCGTATATCGATAAAACGGATGATCAAACGGGTTGTGTATTAGGCGCCCGAACCATCGTAAATTGAATGAAGCCATATTAACGTAAACTACTATGGGTCACATCTCACAACTATGTTGAGGTAATCCTCATGATTAGGAATAACATGTTCATGACACAATCCCTGAGCTTTGTAAGAACATATACATGCCACAATCCCTGTGCTGATGAAGAACATGTACATGCCACAATCTTTGTGCTTATGAAGAACATGTTCATGACACAACCCCTGTGCTTATAAAGAAGGTGCACATGACACAATCCCTGTACTTATGAAGAACATGTACATGACACAATCCCTGTACTTATGAAGAACATGTACGTGACACAATCCCTGTACTTATGAAGAACATGTACATGACACAATCCCTGTACTTATGGAGAACATGTACATGACACAATCCCCTGTGCTTATGAAGAAAATGTACACGATACAATCCTTGTGCTTATGAAGAACATGTTCCTGGCACAATTCCCTTTGCGTATGAAGAACGTGTACTTGACACAATCCCTGTAGCTATGAAGAACATTTACATGACACAATTCCTGCACTTATGAAGAACATTTACATGGCATAATCCCTGTGCTTATGGAGAACATGTACATGACACAATCCCCTGTACTTATGAAGAACGTGTACACCACACAATCCCCTGTGCCTATGAAGAACGTGTACATGACACAATCCCTGGGCTTTTGAAGAAAGTATACATGACACAATCCCCTGTGCTTATAAGGAACGTGTACACGACACAATCCCCTGTGCTTATGGAGAACGTGTACATGACACAATCCTTGTGCTTTTGAAGAAAGTGTACAGGACACAATCCGCTGTAAAATGTACGCCCCTGTGCTTATGAAGAACATCTTCATGAAATAATCCTTGTGTATATGCCATACTCTGAGATTCTCAAGAACATTTACACTATCTTATCTCGAAATCCCGAAGAACGTGAAGTAGATATACTATAAGTTTCATGTTTATAAAGAGCATGTAGATTTTATTATCTTTGTGATTCTCAAGAATATGTAAATGATATTATCCCTGTGATCATGAAGAACGCGTAGATAATTTAATCTTCTTGAATTTGGACTTTGAAGAACAAGAAGATAAATAATCCTTATGTTTCTGAAGAACATGTACATGATATAATTCCCGTGAATCTGTAAATGATATAATCCTAGTAATTTTAAAGAACATGCTCATGATATTTCTTAATAACACATTAAACTAAAGAACACAAACAGGATATAATTCTCTTCATTCAGAAGAATCTGTTCGTAAATGATACAATCTTCGTAATTCTGAAGAAAATGTAGGCCCTATTTTATACAATTCTCGCTTTTTGGAAGAACATGTATATGATATAATCCTTGTGTTTCTGAAGAATTAACATACAAATGTGGTAGAATTTTTCAATCACCATGTTTTGTTTTGGAACATACCCTCATTTGTGTATTGTAGCTATTGCCGAGTGGTTTAACAGCGAGTATCAGAGTGGCGTTACAAAGCTGACATTAACCACAGAGTTTTTCACAAACCTTGGTGATGTGGCTAACGAGAGAGGAATGTATACAATGAGCAATGGAGATGATGACGTCGTTTATTCTGGCATGTAAGTGATTTTGGCAAAACAAAATAAAATACAAACTCAAGAATTATTTATATCTTTATGCATGGTTGGGGCAATAACTGGCTATGGAAAGCAGTTTTATCACTTCTACCTTTATTCTACATATGTTAAATCATTTTCCACCTATGTGAAATATTTCCACATATGTTGAATAAATGACTTTATTTTACATTTGTGGAAAAGAATTTCACATATGAGGTGAAGAATTCAACACATGTGGAAAAGAATTTCACATACATAAAATTAATAATTTATTTAACATATGTCGAAAATAATTTCACTTATGTATAAAAGCAATTCAACATATGTGAAAAATAATTCGACATATCTGAAATAAACCTCAATTCAACACATGTGGAAATCTTTTTCACTTACGTAAAATAAAAAGGTATATTGAACTTTTTGGTAGATATGTAAAATAAAACAATCCATGACCTCAATTACTTCTCCCTCACAACCTGTATTTAGCATCAATGGATTTGTCCCAAAAGTACAATCTGATCAGAAGGACATCCACCCTCTGTATTTCGCAAAGCATTTGTTTTTTTCGAACAAAGAATAAATTAGGGACGCTACATTTGTTTTATAGGCCTACAATTGCGACCGATTCTGTTGATTCGTCTGGGATATAACCTATAAAATGATGTAGACTACAATGAAAATACTGAATATGAATACACCGGTCACCTAATATAATATTCACTCTTCATTTGTCACCTTGATGGCATTTTTCATAACAGAATGTATGGTTTTGTATTGTTGGCTGCATATATATACATGTAAATAGCGAGTGTTTTGGCACTCAATGATATGTTATTGAAAAAATAATAGTTTTTTTTCTTAATCATTAAGTTTGAGACTCATTTAGAGTCGAGATATAAACACTAAGGTAAGAAATAAAACATTAACTTAATGTAAAAATGCCCTTTTGTCGCGAAATGTGCCCTTTTGTGCTATACGTCGCGAAAAGTGCCATTTTGTTCAAACCTCGGGAAATCTCCTGTAATACTGACCTTGCCAAACGATTTCAGCTTTAATATTTTCAGTAAGCTGAGACTTTACATTTTTGTGATGCGCAAGGCTACTTTTTTTATTCTATTCAAATTTTCTGTAGTAGGCCTGGTACCCATATCAAAATGACAACCGAAACCAGTCAACGATGTAACCGTAGAAAGGATGTGTTGGAATAATTGCTTTACGTTTTCGGTTAAGTGACACTCCTGGTATTCAGTAGTAGTTATGATTTGCAATTTAGACTGGAAGCGTACATATACAAAATTTATAAAAAAAAGTCACCAGGCTAACAAATCTAGAATTTATTGAGTTTCACAAACTGAATGAAGACGGAACGTGTACAAATCTCAGAATAAAATGGTTAAGTTATTTGTGGAGGAAAATATCTTAATTATAATGCACGTATATGATATTTTTTTTCGATTTTCTTCAGGTATTTGACGAGTTGGTTTAAGCAGGACGGACAGCTGAAGATAAACATGGCTTTGTGGACGTAGCTCTATCACAAGCAAGGAACAGCCCGTGGAGTTGGATCAAATTATTAAATAGGTTATGATTTGTAGAAAAGGCCACAGGCCTTAATTGGTATATTTAACGTTAATCATGGAACAATGTTAATATGGATTAAACGTCTTCCTTGTAGAACATATTTCTATAAATTTATTTCAAAACCGATTGCTTCTCTTGGTCAAAGCAAAAAAACTGTACCGCGAGTGCATTTACACAGTCTGGTCTTTAAGAGGACATGATTGTATTAAATCTTGCCATAGACCTCTTTTGATCAGAATTTCGGTTGAATCGATTCCAGACGCTTCTCTTCGCATTCATAAACAAATAAAACAAAGTGAAAATGGGACTCTAATTTATTTTTACATCTAATTAGCTATATAGGGCTATTGCTTATTCCAAAAATGTTTATATTTTGTACGACAAATGTCGTTTCTTTGATTGGAGTTAAATGTCGTACTGCAGGGTATTTAACGGAATTTCAAAATTTTCCTTGCTTAATTGGATGGCTAAACGGGATGAATCCTCGTAAAAACCATTCCTGTGATTGTTGGAATCACGTCGTGTGACGCACTCATATACCCGATGGTCGATAGACGGATTCGAACCTGTCGAAATAGGACTAGAAGGCAGTCAGGCTAACCACTAAGCCATGGTCAAGTCGGAATGTAGTTCAGGTATCATTCATATACTAATTTTCACATCGTCCTACTTTGTTCTCAAAATTTAACAGTTTGGCTGATAAAACGCTTGTGCAAGGCTACACCAGTATGTTTGTTGTATACTTGTATATTATGTTTTACAAAGCAGATTTATAACTGTGGATACAGATCGAACATCGCCTCCGGGCGTTCGATGGCGAGAGTTTTATATTCTCCTTGCGCTCTCACATGGTAAGACGTAGCTAGCCGATTGGTCTGTGACGTCTTTGCTTGTAAGCGTACTACTGCTTTTGAGGTTCCTGTCAGTATGTGTTGCCAGTGGCCAGCGGCGCTTCGCACAAATGTAGATGCTGAATATAGATAATAAAGTATAGACCCACGTTTTTGTGTTGGCTGTTTTGTTTGGTTTTCTTTCGTTCATGTGACATATGCTCTTGCATATCTAAGGTCAACTAAAAATTCTATAATTTTGGGTTTGCTTCTTTCGTTTTGTCTTTTTTGTTTGGTTTTCTTTCGCACATGTGACATATGCTCTTGCATATCCAAAGTTAAGGTCACAGTCGCCAAACTTTTAAAGAAAGCAATGGACCATATCCGGGCTATAACTGTGTTATTTAAAAAAATATAACCAAACACTAAATGACATTTATTATTTCATTTTAAGATATGACGATGTATGGTCACGGCTTTATTCAGTCGAATAGTTTGTTTACTGTAGCTTAGGGCTAGCCGTCAATAATAAATCAATTCGCAAAATCAGCTTCATATTCAATCACCTAACAATCAACAATCAGCGTCCAGCCCGGCGAAGTGTACATCGATATCATTCAGCTCCGATTTGTATCCCAGGAACCTATCTACCAACTTAAGCTACCTGCGGGGTACTACCCATCACCCAAGGTCTTGGACAAATTGTTGCAACATAAGCATCTCTCCACCCTGCACGACATCGAAGACGCCTTGACCATCGGCTTTGATGAAGAGCTTCAGGTGTTTCAAATCAGGTTCGAGAAGAACGCGCAGTTTGGCTTAAATCCGCCACTGCAGCTGTTGATGGGATGGATTTCGACAACCTGGTCAGTATACTGAGTCATGAACCGAACGAAGGGATACCGAACCGAGCGGATGAGCTCGATACCGGACTTGTACCTGTACTGCGACATGATAACAGCCTCGGGTGGTCGGCAATGCCCTCGCCCCTCTGTTGCGGTCGGTGAGCATCGATCATCACAACCATGGCGTCCAAATGAGCTGTGAAGGTCAACATATTCAATACCTCCCAGTGCAGAAAAAAGAGTTCACCACAGTGGAAGTCTATATGAGACGACCATGGGTGCTTGGTCCCATTCTCTCGTGGTAAGGTGATCATGACACTACACTTTCGTCGGAAGCGGTCGGTCCATTTCACCTAACACCATGGCAGCTCGACAATAAACCTACCTCAACTACCACATGCGACAAGCCGGTGGCGGTGGGTTAAACGTCTTCAGAGGAGGTTTCCACCAACGGAGTCATGGTCTGGGAAACATCTTATAAGCGGCGTGTTCAAATTGGTAAAACCTCTAGCCTTACAAGGCGCCAAAGCGATCGGTCGACAGGCGTTGAACAGTGGTCTGGACGCTAGCTGTACAGGATGTGTACCGGGGTGTGCCAGTGAAACCGGCCATGAAATGCCGTTCCACGGAAGCCACGCAACAGCTTATCACCCAAGCCAAACAACGGGAGGATCAGCATCTCCGGCTCGGCAGGGTATAAAAGCTCGGTCAACATGGTACGGCGTCAGTCGAACGCGGCCATCAAACGAGACCACCCCGACGGATTCAACCCCATATCTTCAGCTAAAAAACATGCTGTTTGTACAACCGCCAACGTGTGATGGGATGAACAGTGTTTGATTTGTGGTTCCCTGGATCGACCCAGGGCAGTGTGAAGACGAATCGGAGTGAAACATACAGTCCCGTGGCCAGCATTAGCGATGGTGGACCTGAGGAATTCCACATTACCAACGCTGACACGGACACGTACCTGGATTTGACCAACACCCTTTTGTACGTCAAAACGAAAATTGTCAAGGGAGATGGGTCGGATTTGGTGGAGGAGGATCAAGTCGCTCCCACGAACCTGTGGCTACACAGTCTATGGCAGCAGGTCGATGTCAGCTTGAACGATAAGTTGGCGAGTGCCGCCACCAACATGTACCCTTACCGAGCTTACATCAAAACTTGACTGTCTTGCGGCCGCGTGGCGAAACACTCTCAACTCGCCACAGCCTTATGCTACAAAGACAAGACGGGCAAGTTAAACAGCAATAACGATGAGAACCAGGGCTTTGCTCATCGCATGAGACACACGAGCAAAAGTCGGTCGATCGACATGCTCGGCATCTCCACATGGACATTGGGTTTCAAGACCGGTATCTCCTCAACCACCTCACCCTTCGAGTGCGACTCAAGTGTGCCAAAGACACCTTCTGCTTACTCACCAACCGAGACAAGCCCGATTATAAAGTTGTCCTACAAGATGTCACAAAGTACAAATCAGTCCACCTCTTCAACTCGCCCATGTCAAGGTTTTGGAAAAAGCCCCGGCCCAATACCCGATTCGACGCGTGCTCACCAGGTACTTCGACGTCCATCAAGGTCAAACAGCCGTCCACGAACAAAATTTGTTTCTGGGTGCTCTACCAAAACGCCTCATTCTCATCATGGTGAACAACACAGCCTTCGATGGCGAAAACTCCTTTCAATTTCAACACAAGTTGAAATTTGTATGTCACCACGCAACTGGAGATGGTGTTGGTTGAAGACCCCAAGACGTCGCACATGTTTTACGGCATGTTACCCAGGAATCATAGACCACCCCATCCACCCCTTCCCGTCGGGTATATCTTGAATACAGACCCGTGTGATCGACCCGGTGAGCATTGGATGGGTGTGTTCTTTGATCGTGCGGATCACGGCGAGTATTTCGATTGGTACGGCTTACCGCCGTTGTCACCCTTCATTTCGCAGTTGTTGACCCAGACGACCCACCGTTGGACGTGGAATACGCAGACGTTACAAAGTTACACGAGTGTGTGCGGTCAATATTGTCTGTATTACTCCCCACACCAAGCTGGAGACGTCTCCATGACGCAGATCGTGACCCTGTTTGGAGGCCACCTTTAGAGAACGACGTGATGGTGTAGGATATGATCGGACGTGCTGTCCTGGTCGACGCCACGTTTTGGACCTCTGACTTGAACACGTGAGCCTTGTAAATACAAAAGATGAATTTCAGTGAAGCTGTTGTTGTTTTCGTTCGTGTAGTTGTTGTCTGTACTCGAATAGTGAAGGGAGATCGATGTCTTTGTTTTAACGTTCCCTTTAGGACGCCGCGGGCCACGTTTACACGGCAGTTTATTGGCATGCCGCATTGTTTCAACGCCAAAAAAGTCATTGCATAAGATGGCTTGACATCCGGTTCGGTCATTCACACTGTCCATACCTCGCCTTGGTCAGCCATAGAATTAATTAAATCCCTTCGGGTTGCAAAACTTTTTTAAACCGCTGATCCAAGACACTCATTCTCCGTACTTATATATAAGATTTACGTCCCCCTTTCTCTAGGGAACGGAGTCCATGTCCAGACCCAATTAAAAAAAAAAACAAAAAAACCCACGACTATCATGGCCAACCTGTGACGTCACAACAAGTGTCTCACACGCCAACGCTGACTGAGGTTATCAAGCTATACTCCGCGAATGGGAATTCCCCTTCTGTGTTTCCAGCGACATGGCCACGGCTCTGCTCTCCCTATACCTATCTATTCAATAACATACATACCTGATTCTCCTGGACGAAGCTGCTAACAAGCCGCTCTTGACTACTCAATAACGTACCGCCCTTACTGATCATGGGGTAAAAAACATAACACAGTCGTTGATTTGTACACAATACAACCGCTAAAATTCCTAAACAAGCAAACGACACACGGGTCATACACTCCGGTGACCACTTACGACGCCATCTTGTTCAACCAGTGACGGCACTCCTAGTACTTTAGTACTAAATAACGTGTAGCCCTTATTTAACAAGTACTGAGGTGCCGCACCTTAGCACCTTAATACATAATAAGGAAGGGTTTAACGTTACATATACTAAATAATTACTACATAAATACGTGGGGGGTGTTAAAATGGCACCCCCACGTATTTATGTATTAAATCATTACTACATGTTAACGCACAAAGCTTCCTTATTATGTACTAAGAAATATGACTCGAGTTGCACATTCTATACTACTGACCCAGTTGTAAAACTATAACAATCCTACGACAACGAGCATCCGCCATGCTGTTGTCATGACCCTTTTATTTCAGTAGTCCTCAGCTCTGCTTTAGTACAAATTAACGTACAATCCTTCTTTATCATTAGTTTGGTGTCAAATGAAATTTGGGTTTTTTCGTCAAAAGTTGTTTCCTTTACACCTTGTCTGGATTGAGACCATGTTGGAACAATCTCGGCTATTTCCGTACCGGAAAAAATCTCTTATGGAATGCTTTAATTCAGGGGAGGTAACTCGCATTGGTTTAATTTCAATGTGTTTATTGTTTACGTCTGAAGGCTATTGTGTTGATATATTTGATAATATGATATATTGGAGCTTCATTACTATTTAAATACTTACACCGGACGACATTTGGCTTATTTGCAACAAACCATACACGTAAAAGGAACAGTGTTTTGTTTAAAAGTTAAAAAGAAACGGGCGTGTTCGATGTGGGGTTTTTTCGTGTAATACTAGGCCTATTGTTTCCATACCCCTCCAAGATAACTGTACCGGAACGGAAAGTGTCGAAAGATGTTCCGACATGACCTCCTAGATAACTGTACCGGTAGGAAAGTGTCGAAAGCTGTTCCGACATGGATTAAGACTTTTTTTTTTAAAAGCTAACCATCGGAGGTCGCTGGTGTCGTACATACTGAAAACGTTGAATCTGTGTAGCAAAAAGTTGTAAGCTGACTATAGTTCCACTGATTTTTTTTTATAACACACTGATGTATATATACAATTTTTTAACTAGGCGTGTCGCCGATTAGATTTAAGATAACTAACGTATGGCTATAGGGCACCAAGGGTGCGCGATGTTCATGCCACCCGTTTAAGGGCAACCGCAGTTACTGCCCCTTATGTACACCTGAAGTGTGATTAGTGAGTGATCTATTGGTTGACATTTGGTTAATAAAACTTTACTTTAAATTTAACCAAGAACCTAAATAGTTCGTCATTCCTCGGGTCACATGATAAACTTATGGTCCATAAATGAAGTAAGTATGTTGCTATTTGTAGTTTTTGGTCACTCTGTCCATACTGGCATGGGCTAATCAAGAGCTTTCTCCATTCACAAAATAAGGATGGGGATTTTTTTTATGATATAGTCAATTCCTCTTAAATGCTCTAGAAAACATACATTAGTTCTTATCCACGACTCTCGAGCGCACACAATGGAGTTTTTTTTGTTGCAAATTTCAAGAGGCTGTATTTATGTATGTCGTATGAGGTAAATTTTTGTGTGTGTAGATTTTTCACATAATTGATTATTTTATTAATAACCCTCTGAGAAGGTCAAGCAGGGACCACCGGTTGATTTGACAGGGAATGAACCATGAGAGTAGTTAAGCATATGCTTTAGCCGTATAGTAGGCCTAGTATATTTTCTGCCCCTGAGTTTAAATCCAGATAGAGACAAGCAAATCGTCTTTCTCCAAAATAAAAATAGTATAATGCTTATTTTAAAAGCACGCGTTTTACAATTTAAATATACAAAAAAACATTCTAAAATACTTAATTTTTTGTCAATTTTTTATTTATCGAAACTATTCACATATGTGAAAATATTTTTCACATATGTGAAATTAATTATTTATTTTACATGTGTTGAAAATAATTTTACTTATGTGAAAAAGAATTCAACATATCTAAAATCAACCTTAATTCAACATATCTGGATATTTTTTTCACTTACGTAAAATAAAAAGGGGAGTGGAACTCTTTTGTAGATATGTTAAATAAAGCATCCACGACCTTTTACAATTACATACTTCTCCCTCACAAGCTGTATTTAGTGGCAATGAATTTGCCCCAAAATTATTAACTGATCTGAAAGACATTCACCCTCTGCATTTCGCAAAGCATTTGTTATTTTCTAATGAGGGAAACTACATTTGTTAAATAGGCCTCGGTTGCGACCGATTCTGTAGAGATACTATGTCTGATTTGCCAGGAAAATGAAAAAAAAAAAAAATGAAATGATGTAGATTACAATAAAAGTACTAAATAAGAAAATCAATCGCTTAATATAATATTCACTCTTTATTTGTCACCTTAAGTGGCATTTTTCATAATAAAATGCTGTGTTTTGTATAGTTGGCTGTAGGCTTAATATATGGGAGTTTTCGACTTTTGCCAGTCTGCACTCCAAGACGTATATACAACATGAAGGTAATTATCTTTGCTTTGTTGTTGTTGTAATTTTGCTGACTTGTGAGTGCATGTGCCCTGCCAAGGCTAAATTTGCACAACATGTGGAATATATTCCCATCGTTTTTGTATTCCTCTTGAAAATGTACACAAGACGATAGGAGCACGAATGAAGGTTGTATACGGTCCCTTGCTGTGGTGAGAAATCATTTCTCAGTTTTTTTTTTATAAATAGAACTTTTTGTACATATCTAAAATAAAAGTTTATTTTACATAAAGTGAAATTCTTTTCCACATATGTGAAATAGTTAGGTTTTGGTGTTTATTTTACTTATGTAGAAAAGAATTTCACATATGTTGAAAAGAATTCTAGATAGGTCGAAAAGAATTCTAGATATGTCAAATAAAGTTTGATTTTACATATGTGAAATTGCTTTTCACATGAGTGAAAATCTTTTCAACATAAGTAAAAAAAGAAATTCACCTATGTTGAAAAGAATTAGGTAAAAGAATTAGGTAAACTTATTCGACATATGTAGAATAAAGGGTTGAAGTGATAAAACGGCTTGCCATAGCCTAGGCCTATATGTCTTAATTCATTTACGCACTTTACGAAAAAGAAATTGTTATTGTTGGGATTTATTTCTCTCCAGAGGATTACACAGTCAAGAGACTACTAGGTGGTCTCCTCTATAGAACAAGTTAGAAGCTTAGATGACAAAGAAACTGTTTAACAATATTATAGCAGCTCTACAAGATTACCAGAGGTTTAAAAATTTATATACATTAAGTCTACATGTGTAAAAATATACATGCATGTAAATACAGCACCAAACATAGACTTAATATTATCAGCTGACAGGTCATATCTTTCACATGAATATCCGTCAAGGGGTCAGGTCATAAATCAATCTACATTGTAAAATGAATACTTTGGCTAAAGATGTTTACAATCGTGTTAAGTAAATGCCTTTGTAGGGCAGTAAAAACGAGACAAAAAACAGCAAAACAAAAACCCATAGTGTTTGGGTTTTCGGAACTTGATACACAAAAAGAACCGTCACAAGTTGGACCAATGTTATAGTTAGCCTGTTGAGCTTAGAGGAGACTCAGACCCATTAGCATTCGACAGTGATTAACAACAGCACTGTCACAAGAATACGAATATAAATCGTTCTATGTCAAATATGGAGCAGGTTAACTAGCGTTTGTTTAAATATACTATATGAGAGTGATAATTTTATTTTACCACTAAGAGTATTTCCATTGCGGGTAGAAAGATCTCCGAAAAAAATTAGGGCGTGCTGGATTGACAGATATCGTACACCTTGACTTCGAAGTCGATGCCTAGATGAGATTAGTGCTGAAGAGTACATATGCGTACAGAGAATAAATATTATGGTTCATCTTGACTTTAAATTTTACACCTGAGATTCAGTATATTTTATATATACATGCATCCCATCTTCAAAGTTGCTCACCCTAACTCATGAAACAGTGTATCATGATTTGTATGCACCGGCATGCACAATAACCCGGCGTTCCTATGTATCCTTCAATAAATTATTTAGGTCTTTAAAGTAAACAAAGAATTTATGAAACTTTATCAATTATTTAGGCCAAATGGATATGATTATGAGCATGTGAAACATTTATTAAATACAAGTATTAAATGTCTAAAAAAAAAAAGAAGAAAGAAATAGATCTTAGGTCTTTACTACATCCTGTTAAAAAGAGCTTTATTTATATACATGACTGGATTTTCAGAATTGTATATTCTACGTCTTCTCCATCCTCTACAACCTGAGCCATCTTGTCCATCTCCTCCTCCTAGACTCACACCTTCGTATCCACCCCGTACATCTCCACTTTCTCCTCAGACTGGACCGTCACGTCTATCCCAATCCCCCAGTCTGGCCCTTCCTCCCTGTCCCGTCCACCAACTCCTGCCCATTCCCCCCACCGTCATGGTCGTTCCTATTCTGATGCCCTAAGATCCCAACCAAATGCTAAAAAAAAAAATAGTTTAAATCTAATAAGATGGAAAATAATACTTTTTAGAAACTTCGATGTACTGGTTTAGATAAAAATGTCCTTCCGACAGTAAACGATAAAATTATTTTATAAGGGGATTCCAATCTCTCTAGAATCAATTTAGACGCTCACCCTGCAAGTAGCCTGCTACCTAGGTGCAAATTTTAACTCTTTTCTGACTGGCTCAAAATAATCAAGGTCCTCAATCGGAAATCCTTATCCTAAATGTTGTGATAAACAATAAGGATACTCAAAAGCCCATTCCACAATTGATGAATATGATGACAACTTTAAGACAAGCTTTTCCTAAATCTCTCTTATATTTTGTGTAGTTGCAGTCATCATCTAAAATTTTGGCCTTGACAGAACTTAATGCTGCAACTGCCAATTCAAATAAAGTTAAAATTAGTCCCAAAATTCCTATGTCGAAATTTAGAGTCTGTAATGACAGAACTCATTGTACTGAGGATAAAGCTAAAAGTTTATATCTGCATTGGCTTAAACATTTTGCTTTAAACTAGATTTGGGCAAAAGCAATGCCGAGACCCCCAGATTAGTGCCAGTGTGGCTAAACTTAGAGCAGACTTTTCACAAGTGGCCAACACTAAAAACCACCCTAATCTCACCATGCATGAAAGACAGTCTATTTGTAATCTGCGCCAAAATCTTGATATCGTTATTAAACCAGCTGATAAAGGGTCAGCTACAGTCATTATGGATAGGCAGGATTGCATAAATGAGGCAGAATGTCAGCTAAGTAATCCCGACCATTACAAAATGCTAGACAACCATAACTACTGAGATATTTAAACTGTTGGAACTCAGCTTGAAAAGTAACGATTTTGAGTTCAATAACCAAATATACCAGCAAATTAAGGTTTGTGCTATGGGTAAAAGGTTTAGTCCCAACTTTGCTTCAAAATTTATGGCGGAATGGGAACTCGAAGTCCTTGAAAAGTGTGCTAAGCAGTCCCTGTTGTATCTCAGATATTTGGATGACATATTCATACTCTGGCAGCATTCCAGAGATGATCTTATCTCTTCATTGCCACTCTTAACCAGCACGATCCTAACAATAAACTCCAGCCCACTATTAACTTTGATAGTGTAGACTTTTTAGATGTTACGGTATACAAGGGTCCTATTCTACATACATTACGGTCTTTGGGTTTTAAGGTGCGTTTTAAGCCCACAGACACCCACCAACTACTTTATGCTAAATCCTTTCATCCTCCCCATACCTCCTAGGGAATTGTTAAGTCGCAAGTAATAAGGTTTCACCGAAATTCTAGCACTCTATAGCTACCTTTAATCAGGTCTGTTCTGTTGCCTTTAAGGCCCTCACCCAATGGGATATTCTAGGCGATTTCTTCGCCAAATCAAATCCAAAACCATCAGACAACTAAACAGTTACAAATTAGAACAAGGGTTAGAATCAGCTCCGAGAAGAAAATACCACAATCGTCCTGTAACTGTGTCAGGCAGGTCCTCAAAATGTATGCAGACGAGATGCAAACTAGATGCTTACATAGTAGATACGGCCTCCTTTGTTGGGCAACAGACTAGACATGTTTATGATTTGGTAGACAGTTTGAATTGTGATTCAGAAAATGAGGTATACCTTATAACTTGTAAGAAGTATCTGAAACAGTATGTTGTTGAAACCAAAAATTGCCCTTTGGCT
>JARFOD010100140.1:0-16620 GCA_031763545.1 Mopalia muscosa
TTCTCGCCTCTTACGATCGACCGAGGAAGCCGAGGGAGTATTCTGCAGGACTGGCCAACCCGCTCCCCCACGGGGCCAGTTAAAATGAGTCAAGGGTCGCAAACAACACAAAACGTATGCCCTCGACCCATTTTTTTCAGTCTCATAACACTATGTTTTTATCATATGTTTGAAAGTTTGATGGAGCCTCTCCAGAGCGCCTTGTGACTCTGGGTGATAGGCATTGGACTTAAGACCCTCGACATAAATTTCGAATCCTGGTCTGACTGAACAACCTGTGGTAAACCCACCATTGTGAAAAATTTTGTCAAGGCTTTAATGATTACAGGAGCTGAGAGTTTCCTCAGCGGGATTGTCTCGGGCAAGCTTGTTGAAGTACACATTATGGTGAGGTAATACTGATTACCAGTCTTCGTCTTAGGAAGAGGACCAACACAATCAATTATAACCCTGCTAAAGGGTTCAATAAAAGCTGGTATATATGGTATAACGGTGCAGGTCGAATTTTCTGATTGGGTTTTCCCACCATTTGACAAACATTTTATCCATGGCACGAGTCACTACACAGGAAGGAAACAGACATGGGATGTCAACGCCCAACCCATCATCAGAAACCATAGTAACACTCGGCTCACGACATACATGAGATTCAGCTACAACCTGAGCTCCCATCAAATCATTACCAAACAAAAAGTCATCACCCGGAACAGGAAGTGACTTCAAAACTCCTAATTTAACCAGTCCAGATATCAAATCTGATTTTATCTGGACATAATGTAGGGGAACACTGACAAACCCGCCTACACTCTCTAACCACAGGCCTCATTCAAATTGTCCACAATGTGCAAAACACCATACTTAGGCGAAACAGAAACATGAGCATTGTTGTGAGTGTGTGTGTGGTGGGGGGATGGGAACCATATTGGTTTTTCGCTTAAGTTTATAATAAATCAGAAATCCTGTGCCCTGGAAATCTATAATAGCTGCAAACGACCTTTGGTTTCGATTCACATGGAATTATGAAACCAGAAATATCCTTCACAAACATAGCAATAACACACTGCAGAACAGACAAGGATACACAAGCACCTGAATAAACAGTAGAGGTTGGAGTGGTGAGCTACACGACTTCACATTAGATATTTATAATACAACTAATTCATGTAAGGTGACCTGAAAAGTGAACATGGCCAAACAAGTTTTCTACTGGCTTAACACAATGAAGCTGGTTATAACTATTAATACCATTATTGACCAAATAGGTTTTCTATATAACTCAGTCAATGTTGAATCTCTATTGGAGAAATGTAACAATATCTATAGATTGGTGAAGTCATAATTAATAGTTTGTCCGCCTCTGTAGTTTACTGGCTTGGTAAATGGTATTAAAGCGATTCTGCCTGCGGTGTATTCTCATCTAAACGTGTGTTTTAGAGACGTTATTATTGCTGACTATTCGTACTGATTTATATTGACACTTCTATACACACATGTGTATTTAGAACATGTGGTCAGTTTTTTTAAGTAATAAACTAAATTTACGTTTAATTTTGTTCACCTATTTTCCCTCCGATAGTAAAGTAGTTCTCCACATGGAAATAAGCGTTTCAAAACACGCCATTAAAACACATTACCGCGTGTTGACTTTTCATTAATTCATTCTTCCGGAACACAAATGATTCTGAAAAGCATTGTCTAGCCATATTTGTCCGTGGCTTTTAACAATCGGAATATTTATTATTCTGCTGCAAACGCGTCTGCCTCACTTGACTAAATAACTAGAGTGTACAAAATCATTGTAACAGTACCATAGCAATACAAGCCTCAGATCACCAGCTAGTACCAAATTCTGTGCGAGTCGATAATCGTAGAAATGAACGCATCGGAGGTATTTCCTCGTGACTACAATGAAACGGTTTCCCAAGAATCTTTTCAACTGATGACTCTAGGCTATGTCGTATTGGAACTCATTATGGGAGTGTTCATTGGCTTCGGAAATATTTTGGTCTTGGTGGCATTTTGTAAATTCCGGGAACTACGTACGAGTATGAATGTCTTTGTGGTAGCTTTGTCTTTGGCGGACCTGGCTATAGCTCTAATAGCGTTACCGCTTCATATCGCTATATTTGTTTTCTCAGTTTTGAAGACTGTATTCTTTATCTGTATGCTTCGTTACTGCATTTTAATAATTTCCTCTGGATCTTCCGCACTGCTTTTAATTGTTATTTCCATAGACCGATATTTAGCCATCGAAAAACCTTTTGAATACAGTAGAATCATGACAACCCGAAAAGCTAAACTGATTAGCTTGGGGGTTTTGGTGTTGACAATTTCTTACAGCTCCCTTCCGGTTCTGGGATGGAATGAATGGTCGCCTTGTGGTGAGTGTACTTTCACGCTGGTTCTACCACATGCGTATTTAACGGGGATCGTAGTCTTTATTATAACCGGCGTTCTTTTGATGGGAATTCTCAACGTTAAAATCTTATTTACAGCGAATAAAGTATACAGAGAGATTCACGCAAGGGTTGTGTCTTTTCCTGGACAAAATACAAGCACAAACAGAAATGGTTCTGTCCGAAATAAAAGAGCCATTAAAGCCATTTTAATGATGTTTAGTGCATTTGTTATTTGTCTTTTGCCATTTGGAATATTTATCTTATGGGAGATAAGCTCCCTGGATAAGACAGTACGTGAGCAGAATCATGCTCTGAGGATAGGGACAACCTTGTTAGCCTTCATAAATTCCGGTCTAAATCCGCTCATTTACCATCTTAGGATTCCAGAATTCAACCATGCCTTCCGTAAACTCCTTGGTATAAATGCTAGAGTCACCAACACCAACAGCCCTGTGGATCCGAAGGAGACCCGCAAACCAGCCCCTGGACTGTCACACAACCTATCATTGTAATGTTGACATCATGAACTTTTGTAAAACATTTCAACCGCTAAGTGTTGACTTGTGTGGGCTCCCCATGATTATTGGCAGTAAAACACCACCTTTGGAAGAATCAGCACGTGTTTTGCTTATACATTAATCTTAGGACACACTAGTCATTAACAGGTAAACGTTGTTTTGCACCAATTCTTGATCATATCTTTAAAAACCGAACGATGGAAAGATTTAAATATTAGTTTTGAAATAGCTTTATATAGGGGACTATAACGTAAGTTTAATGAAGAACAGATCTAATTAACAAAAAATGGAAGAAAAGTACGAGGAAAAGAAAAGTATTTGAACTTATGTGAACGATTTAGACAATAAAACAGGAAGTAATTCATTGAATTCATGGGGATAACAAACAGTGGATATTTTTGTAGAGGAAAAAAAGTTTTCTAAATTATGTGAACGTTTCAGACAATAAAACAGAGAGTAATTCATGGAATTAATGAAAGAAAAAAAAAACAGTTGATACTTTTTCTACTGATTATTTTACAGTGATTCTGTCATCAACCAGAAAACCAGTAGCGAATCATCTGATGTAGTCTTTACATTGACCACCCTCTTTGCTTCACTTAGCAAGTTTTTACCAGGAAGAGCTTCATTGTCAGGTTAATTATCCACTTGAGATGCCGTTAGACAACTTTGCAATACTTAGGCCAATCTGTGAAACGAACGTCACACGTCAATGAGAGTAACGTAACTCCGATAAGCAAATTTAATTTGTTTAACATGTTATGACAAGAACTGCCACGACTGCAAAATCCATCGATTCCATCCTCTCAGCATAAAAGAAAACCGTTTTAAGTGGTTGTTCAATGGTAAAGCTATTAATGTTAATTTGATGTAGGAATTTGTCCGTCAGCTTTATTTGTTGCCGGGAAACAACATCGATAATTTCGTGTAAAATAATTATTGATCCACAAATGTTATTGTTACTCGAAAAATGTTTCCATTATATTTAAATAAATAATACATTTTACAAATTCCATTATCACTTAAAGGATATCTGTACAAAGGGTTATTACAAAACATGACAATTATTTTCTTGTTAGTCAAGACCAATTTCGTTATCTGGTGTTGTCCATATTGTTATAAACTGTCATTATGCTAATTTCACGTTTTAATCAACTTTGTACATTTGTTGGCTTGTTAAATATTGGTTACAAAAGTTTGTGGCGATTTTCCCTAAATGTTGCTTTTGCTATTTTTAGATGTTCGGAACGACAAGAGAAACGGTATTAAAATTTATAAATACTCAGTTTCTGAATAGAATGTATTTAAATGTCATAAATTATTTGCGGGTTGATAAATTCTTTGAAAAAGTAAACGACTAAACAAATAACAGTTGCCATCAAATATGGTGATCGACTCTCACAAATAACACTTTAATTGGTATCTTTTGATTCCCTAAAATGTCCACTATTCCTATGGGGGCTGAATGTTACAGTTGATAAAGCCTATCTTAATACTGAGCTACAAATAAATTATTATAATATTTCGTTGAAATATATATTTAAGTTAGTTTACAATACATGAAGAGAGTTTAATCCCACATTCCCTCAACACCTAGCCAGCTGCGGTGTCAACAGCCATACTACTATTCGTTCACACTTAACAATTGCAATAATTTGACTTTAGAAACCGTTCATGATGTAAGCCTTTGTCTAAGACACTTGTCAAATCTCTAAATTTTCATAATGATTTAAAACCACTGTGTACAATGGAACTGTTATTACTTCCTGTTTAACCAAACAACAAAAGCAAGTTTTAAGCAATAAACTACATGTATTTTTATTGGTCTAAAAAATTACCGTTTGTTTTTAATTCGTATTTATAAAGTGAGGGATAACAGTGTGAAAATAGATAAAAAAAAAAAATGACTTGGCTGATCTTCTGTAGGTTCTCCGCGATACGACTGTCGCCGTCATACGACCGAAACAAGGAGAATCAGTCAATGAGATGACGGTAAATTTACATGTCAACATTGTTCAGTTAAATGTCACTGGTTCAGCTGCTGGCCATATTGCAGAAGATGTCTAGAAAAAACATGCTCTCTTATAACCGGAAGTAGAAGTGTTAAAAACCTTATGGGTTGGACAGCTGATTTCCACACCTGTCTAAGCGTTTGAGTAAAACCGAAAGATGACTTATCTCCATGACATACATACAGCCGCGCTTGGTCGTAAACAAGGACAATTTTGATTGATTGATTGATTGATTGATTAGTGTTTTACGCCACATTCAGCGGTATTTCAGCTACGCTGTGACATATTTACAATTTATTTTCTACAATTAAAGACATCTCCAATCAGAAACACCCTTGGCTGTTAACATCAAAAGAAGAAAACAATGAACTGAATAGGACATACATAAGAGTTAAAAATATTAAATATGTCAATATATCATACAAAAGTGTTAAAAATATGTCGATATATTATATAGTTCAAATTTGTATATAAAACTTGTAAATATTGAGTTTAAAATTGTGTGAATTTTAATAATATGCAATTTCTATAAAAATTAGATTTTATGATACACACCGATCCGTTTAAGGAACTTGATGACAACATCGCCCGGACCATTTGAATGTAGTGATATTTGCTAAAACGGCGTAAATCGTGCGGTCGTCTTCAGCGATGTACAACTGTATAAATACATCGGAACTATGATATGATGTAATTCATTCGTAGATCATTTCAATTCATTTTTTTAAAGATACTAGTCACCCCATTTAAACAAGCAAACAAACAAATTATAAAGATACTAACAAATTGAATCACTTTTAAATGAAAAAATTTCCTATTTTATTTTAACCATTGTGAAACACCTGGATTTGTTTAAACTGTGGTTAAAGTTAAGTCCCCTTGTTCCCATGCAGTCTGCGTTGAAAGGTTAGATAGTACTTAATGGATACAATAGTTTAATGGATAGCGATGTAATGGATTAGAAAGGATAAAAAAATAAAGTAGTACCGATTCTGTCCAAACGCCTAGTGGGAGATAAACAACAAACAAAATGGTACTTTTCTTTACCGTATCACTCAATCAAATCAATCTTTATTAATCTTTCATTAATAAAAAGAAGTTCACCGGCAATGCCCTCAGTTGTATAACTACACGTGGAGTTAATCTCAGTTAGGCCTACAATGTCAGGCCATCGATCTCGAGTCTTAGTCTCGACGACAGAGGGAATGGTTGTGATCTCCATTTTGGATCTGTTATAACATTGACAGCTCAGAAGCAGAATCTCTAGCGATGTTCGGTTAAATATGATATTTAGCCTGATATGCATAAATGAATGTTTCCTCCATTGATTTTACTATTATAAAACGCCAAACGGCTTGTAAAACTATGGTAAACTCTTTGATTGAACTATGTTTTGTAAACTTTTACGTAATAGAGTAAGGTGACTACTCCAAAGAAAGACGAAAAATTCATATTGACTCAATATTTCGGTTTATTATCAAACCATCATCAGGGTCACGTGTATGTATAAACCGAAATATTGTGTCAATATGAATTTTTCGTCTTTCTGTGGAGTAGTCACCTTACTCTATTATGTTAAGCTTGTCAGTGGAAATTCTAATAAACTTCTACGCGCTACAGTAATTTTGCTGTCAAGTGAACGATTTTATAGTTTTTGAACATAATGTTTTCCAGTTTAATTCGAGTAAATCTGTTAACAAGTGCGCTTATAGAGTAGGCCCCATATTTTACTATTCAGTTGTAATACAGATCGATAGATCTTTTAGGATGGTTTTCTCCCCCACAAATCTATGTGCTGGATACATCATAGATAAATCAGCTATTTATGTTCAAATAAACCCTTACAAGCCAGGCGACCTTGGGCAGAGCATACTTTTCAGCTGTAGACCCACGCGTTAGTATATATTTACTACACCTTATCGTATGTGTAACGTAACACATGCAAACACGAATTGTACTTGTCATATGGACACTTCTCTGAAATGAAACTGTATTATATTTTAACGATAAATCGAGTATCAATACTCCTTATGAATATACCCTTATCTTAACCGCCCAAAACAGTTTGCCATTTGGCAGCCGGTTCGTCAATCGATTAAAGATATCTATAAATAAGTTGCACGGTACATTGTGTGAATATAAACTCAACCCTTTCACTGTTTAGTTCATTTTTTCAAATGTGTTTGAAAGGGAGAGAATGTCTAGTCACACACGGCATTGGACTGGTGCGCAAGCGTTCCTTCGTTTGTAACACAAAACAGAAACAGCTGTGCGTTATAATGTCATTTACCATAAATGTCGTCACGTATAACCTCGGATCATCAGGATTATGAAATGCACAGAGGTAACCACGTTCAGGGTTCCCTTTTACGAAATGAAAATATCTTGCGATAAAATGTGGTCATTTTAAACTATAGGCGAGTTATTATTGTCATAAGAAAGTTGTCCCTGCCCTATAGGATCATTTGGCTTGACATACTTTCGATTTCTTTTCATTTCCATGAAATAGCTTTAATACCGTAAATTTCAAGAAACTCGGGAGATTCCGATTTTTTGCTTTCATTTTCATTTTCAATAATAGTTTGTTACATTTAGTCAAACTGAGCTCTTTTTGATACTGGACGGGAATCTTATCTAGACAACGTTAATCATGTCTACTTTAAAACAATGTTCAACATGCGGAACAGAAGAAACCCGAATGAAGTGGTGTGGAAAGTGTAAAGTGACCTTTTATTGTTCCCGTGAATGTCAGACACGTGATTGGAAACAGCACAAAAAGAGCTGTATCCCACCACCTGTGACACAGAACGGCAGCGAATCAGGGGCAAGAAGTGGCAATACATTTTGGACAGCAAGTGGTAGTTCCACGGGAACAAAATGGAAGCCCAACCAAACTCGTGTATTTGATCACATGACTGGTCGGCCAATAGTACAAGAGGAGAACCACTTTCCAATGTCTGTCGATGACCATAAATTTGAACCTCTGCCAATGGAATTGCAGTTTTTGGTAGATAAAGTAAAGTCATCTCTGCCATCGAACTCAAACTTCTTCCAACTGCCTTCTAACGCAGAGTTCCGGTTTGTCACAGATTTTGAGCAAATACAATCGGAGTCAGCACCAGATTGGGACCCGGTCCCTGGCGGTACTACCGTCAAGGTCCTAGTGGCTAAGATAGTTGAACTTGATGTTTGCCGATTTCATCACAAAATCTACATTGCGGTAAGTCCATTTTGGAAATACGAGAATAAATGTGGATTATTGAATGTTCGAGGTTAACAAAAGTTCAAACTATTATTCGAGATTATGTAGTCTGAATTCGTTTGGGTGGGACAGGAAACAGTAGCAAGCTAAACTCAATTCAATCAATGGCTGCATCGAATGGGGTTTGAAGACAGACGGGGTTAGTTTTATCTTGTATCTATCTAAGGTCAGAAATGAAAGTTAATAAAGTTGACCTCCGTTATAGTATGAAAGTACATTCTTGAATATGTTTTCTTTTTCGTTTTAACAAAGTGTATGACACGTACTCATTCGGAAAAAATAAAACAAACACGTACTTTGTAAGGGTATACTAACATAAAAAAGGTTCTGCAATCATAAAGCGAAGTCACACAACACCATTCAAACGGCTGTTTCAACCAATCTTGACAAATCTTTTTTCCTAACGATATCGCCCCTCAGAAGCCATCTTAAACGTCCATTCTCTTGTTATATAGAATCACATTTCAAAGTAATAGATTGGGTATCCAAAACTTGCCTATCTTTTAGGTTTCCGCGAAACGACACTCGCCGCAACATAAGCGAAACGGACATACAGTAAATCAGTAAATCAAACAGCGGTATGTGGCAAATAAGACAAATAAACGATTTTATTTTACATATGTACATAAATATTTATTTACCATATGTTGACAAGATTTTAACTTAAGTGAATTAAATATATGTCAAATAAACTTTTTTTTAGAAATGTGGAAAATCTTTTTCACTTATGTAGAATAAGAAGTTGAGTGGAACTCTTTTGAAGATTTGTGAAATAAAAGTAGCCAAGACATCAAATACAGACCTCTCCCGGCCCTCACAGCCTTTATATATCGGCTTTTAATTTTCCCCACTTTCTCCGAAAGTACAATCTGATTAGCAGCATATCCACACTCAGCGTTTCGAAAGCATGGCTTATTTTTGGGGAAAGAATATATCAGGGAAACTACATTTCTTTTATAGGCCTACAATTGGGACCGATTCCGTATTGAACATTACTACGTCTGATTCGTCGGGGAAATAAACTGAAGTAGACTACAATGAAATACTAAATAAGAATAAACCAGTCGCCAGATATAATATTCATTCTCTATTTGTCACCATTATTGGCATTTTTCATAATAGAATGTAAGGTTTCGTGCTTAAGCCGCTGTTGGCTGTAAATGTATGCGAATGATAGTCGCTATTCGATTTTTGGTAGTTTGCACTTGTTGCTTTGTTATTGTTGTTGTAATGTCTCTGTCAGGGGGGCATTTGCAAGTGCTTTCGCGTAGACCGTCAGTGGAATATACTCCAATCGTCTCTGCATTCGTCCTGAAAGTCTATAGAAGACGAAAGAGGCGCAAAGGGTGGTCGGATACAGTCCCTTAGTTTGGGGAAAAATTATTTCTCAGTATTTTTGATAAGTGAAACTCTTTTTCACGTAGGAAATAGTTAGGTTTCGAGGTTGTTTTTTTTACTTATGTGTAACATAATTTCGCATATGTTTAAAGGTTATTTACATATATTGAAAATAATTATAAAATATGTAAAATAAATTTGTATGAAACATATGTGGAATTCATTTTTACATAAGTGAAAATCTTTTCAACATAATAAACAAAGTATTTCACGTATGTGAAAAAGAATTGTACATTAGTAAAATAAAAGCAAAACTAATCCCACATATGTAGAATAAAGGTAGAAGTGATCAAACGGTTTTCCATAGGGGTCATGTGGCCATCTTAACGAGCCAAGGTGAGACCTATATCTTGACCACATACGGTAATCCCACCTGGGGTTTCCCCCTTAATCCGCCGAACAATGGGTAGTTAGATTCAACGACAGAACAGAGGGATAAATAATGACGGAAACCAGTGCTCGAAATCAGCTTATAAACATGACGAAGAGCATGTTTTGTGTTCACACTTTAAATAAAAGCCAATTCAAGACGTTGTACTAATGAAGATGGCCAGTGGCTAAAAAGGTCGATTACTCTGTCACACGTATGACAGGTAGAGCCATCTATGTCATCGATTAACAATAGCATACTATTGAATATTCATACCATGCTATTGTGGCGCAAGACCACCATTAATTTGCCATAAGCCACAAAGTTAACGTTTGGCTCCACAGCTCACTCCAAACTTTCGTTGAGC
Source organism: Mopalia muscosa (assembly GCA_031763545.1). NCBI lineage: Eukaryota > Metazoa > Mollusca > Polyplacophora > Chitonida > Mopaliidae > Mopalia > Mopalia muscosa. The sequence goes on from JARFOD010100140.1 coordinate 10,327, forward strand.
GAAAACCCCTGGCACATACCTTAATCGGTCCTTTTGGAGTTTCGAGTTAAAATCTTGACAGGGGATGACCGTAGGAGTTTTGAGTTACAGAGGCTGCAGTGTGATATAGGCTGCCAAGCTAGCTCAGAATGTAAACAACAGCCCAGTCATCCCCCCATCAAATGGGGATAAATACATATTTAGGCTATAATATTACACTGACCAGAAACCTCCACTCAATTGCTTCACATCAATACCAAATTCTCCACCAAACACAAATTTCCAGGACCAGAGCAAATAAAACAAGACAACACACTATTTTTAATAAAAAACTTTATTGTAGTAAACTAGTAAATAATGGTGGTCTTACGCCTTGTTAGTCAATGAGATGGATTTAACTTCCTGGTATATAGGTTACATAGTTATCTCCCTTTTGTTCCATGGGCGATCCCCATTCTTGGAGTCTCATTTTGTAACGATCGAGTACCATTTATCTTTTACACGAAGAGGGGCTGTGCGGAAGGCATGGGGGTAAGACGGCGGCGGTTTTAATCAAATGTTGGAGTCTGATTGTTGTCCGATAGAGCGTCGCTGGTAGGCTGGGGGTACAATGATACCATGTGTTCGGATGATGTCATGTAGTAATCGCAGTCATATCCTGATAATGATATGGCATCTGACCACCATTAATTTGCCATAAGCCGTAATGTTAACGTTTGGCCCCACAGATCCCTCCCAAACTTTCGTTGAGCGAAAACCCCTGGCACATACTTTATTCGGTCCTTTTGGAGTTCTGAGTTCAAATCTCGACAGACCATGACCGGCGAAATCTTGAGTTACAATATGACCTTTTTATGCTATAATATTACACTGACCAGAAAACTCCAATCGATTACTTCAATACCAAATACTCCACAAAAAACTAATTCCCGGGGCCGGAATATGTAAAACAAGACTACACACCATTTTTGCTAAGAACTATATTCGAGGCTGACAAACGGAAGTCAATAATAGTAGTCTTACGCCATCTCTGTACCGGTATTGCGTCCTGTTAGTGTCCTGGTTTGTTCTATCTTGTCTTTGTTTATTACCACGAGATGTCAGGGTGGTTTCCTTTACTCGAGTCAGTGGACTGTCACGCCTGGCTACATTTAACCAGACTTCTTCAGTTCTGTACAAGGCCCTGGTATCACATTGGATATAATGCGCGATTTCTTCGCAATATCCGAAACCGGCAGAAAACTGAGCAAGTATAAAGCAGGTCTCCCGCTAAAGAATCAGTTGGAAAAATGTGCTTCAAATCCTGGCCTAACCACTTTATCCCACTAAAGTTTTAGAACAGTTTATCCATTCAAAGAGTAGGCCTATGTAATGATTTATAAAGTGCGCCAAATTTGGCGAGAAGCTCTCCTGATTGAGGTAGGAGTTGAATGAAGCTAAATGTTAACTTTAAAAACAATCTGCCAATTAATTTTCTAGATAGATTTGTGTACAAAATATTTTTTTAAAAACCCTATGTTCTGAAAAATTTTGGATAAGCAGGCATTACCAGTCATGTTACTTGCAATTTCATTTTCGTGGAAAGAATCCAATCAATTATTGCAACAGGAGGATCTGTATTTAATCTGAGCATTTGTTTGACACTTTGTGTTTAAAACATTTGTGTTCAAAACATTTGTGTTCAAAATATTTGTGTTCAAAACATTTGTGTTCAAAACATTTGCGTTCAAAACATTGTTTTCAAAATCCATACAGGCTTGAATATTCCACAATATTCAGTGGTGACTATATTGTTACGTGCAATTCGGTAGAATGAAATGAAATCATATCATTGCATGAAGTAGGATCTGCGGTGGAAATCTTTTGAAAGACAATCGGTTAATTTTCAAGTTGTTGTCTTCTCCTACATCGTCTTAACAGTCGAAATGGTATCCAACGTTTAACGTTAATAGATGAATTTGTTTTCCAGTAATTGTGAAACCATGCATGCAGACGTGAATAACACAGAATATATAATGGGGGCAACGTTGTTTTTTTGGTGTTTTTGTGTGTGAGGGGGGGGGGGGGGAGGGGGTCAGCAGATCTCTGATCTCTGATATGCACAGAAGACACCAGATTTGAAGTTAATACCTGGGTGTGTTTTATGTTCAGGACACACAAACATTCAAATAGGAAATCTTGTTCAAATTCTCAATGAGCGACGCCATATTGTTTAGTGGAATCTGTTGAAGTCAAATCACAAAGTCAGTATGAATATGACTTTGAAGTACTCTTCGCTCTAAAGATATGTGTTGTAATATAATCAATTACACATGTTTGCATTGACCTTGACAGGAGAGGAACGAAAATAATGTGCGGCATTTTTATTGCTGACTAGCGGCAGAATAACTGGCGATTGCATTACCGTTTCTTTGTGTCGTTTAATCAAACAATGAATGCACAATGAAAAATGTTTATAATCTTTTATCTCTGTGTCGATACATTAAGACACATTAAGTGGAGATGACAGGTAGCTGGCCAAACGAATCTACTGGTAAACTAAACACAGGGATATAGGCTAACTTTTCGTCGGAATCACATTGTCTTCTCAATGATTGTAACGTTCTTGTCCAGCGTGACTAATTAAAAATAACATATATTCACGCCAATATCTGCCCGAAGCGAATAGCTAGAATGACGTTGTCTATTAGAATAAAACATGCTTATCACGATATGTGTTTGTAAGTGCGCAGAGAGAAAAATGTGCATAACTCTATCGGGGATTTGATTATATTAATTCATTAAAATATTGACTACGCAGAGTAAATGGTCTAAATGTTAATAAGCGAGTTAGTGTCCCATCAGATACTTTTACCATTATTGGCAAACACATGCTATGTTCGTAACAATTACTTTCACTGGGTTCACACGTCACATTACAAACGAACACAGTTACTCACAGAATCGGTTTGTTTGATTGGGGTTTTACGTCGTACTATATGGCATTTCACTTATATATGACGACCGCTTGTCCGCTTCACACAGTTCATTGCCTAACTACGGGAGAAAATCTTCTAAAAACCGCCCGCACGATCGCCGGAAACTCTCAAGTATACCTCAAAGAATTAACGATCAACACCAAAACTAAAAACAACAAATGTGGTTTAAGTTTAGATTAAAAACATTTGTGAATCTAATTTTCAATAACTAGGAAATTATTTTCCGGCCGAGTCGAGGCGATTTTTTGGATGAATATTATTTTGTAACCGTGTGTAAATTATTTCCATCCAATTTTAAGAGATTTTAATTTTTCCCCTTTTTTCAGCGCGAGACAAACATTTTTTCCAGTGGGGTTAAAATTTTTTTCCAGATGGATAGCAAATCAAAATGTTTTTTACTCAGAAAACACCCCTATACAATTTATTTAAAACTGGGATAAATAGGGGGATGAACCTATTTAAAATAAATAAAACAAAATGCTATAAAATAGAAGAAAAACAGCCATGTACTTTATGGTCGACTCTAGTTTTTTAATACAGTTAGGTGACTACTCCAAAGAAGGACGAAAAATTAATATTGATTCCTGATAATGGTAAGATAATAAACCGAAATATTGAGTCGATATGAATTTTTCGTCTTTCTTTGGAGTAGTCACCTTACTCTATTATGTTAAGCATGTCAGTGGAAATTCTAATATTTAGTTTTTTTTCTTGCAATTCATGAACGGTTGTTTCTATTGTCTAACAAAATAACCGTATAGTAAACGCTGTAATATTGAGTCAAAATGGAGTTATGGTTTTTCAGAATGACAATACCGGTATGTCTTGTGTAACGTATAGTTGATTGATGGAATATTAACATTTATCTACATATCCGTTGATTGGCTGACTGCTCAACTGTAAACTCGCCAATTATTTTAACATTCTTGTCTGGGCTGATATCGTAACGATGTGAATAATAAATCTACCCCGTATTGATCCTTATAACCGCTGAAGGCCAAGTACGCTCGGGCCATTGTTTATTGGTCGCAACACGATATGGGCTAACGCTCTGAAGGACGTCCTTCTTTTAGGTATTTTACCGAATAAACCACAACAATTCCTTAGTTGACTTAATTGTGGCCAAATTTAAATGAATGTAACAACATGGGAGTTTCGAACCATGACAGTATGACAACTGAGGGACATACATTTGCAAAATGACGTGGCTTTGTTTGTTTGTTTGATTGGTGTTTAACGTTGTACTCAAAGGCATTTCATGATTCTTATGATTATGATTCCACACCGTGTGAATCATATACTTGATGGTGGAAAGACGGACTCGATCCCGTGAACGGTAAATTGGAGTAGGATTAGGAAGCTCACACGCTACCACTAAGCCACGGTCGCGGGCCCAAAATGACGTGGTGAGTCATGTAGGGTAGCAGCCTTTATAATAAAAGCCACATTCACGATATTCTCCTTGTTAAGTACTGTGAATTTGTTCTACCTGAATTCAACATAAATCGGATTAGCTCTGCTTTTATTTTACTTATGTACAATTAATTTTCAAAGATGTGAAATAAGTCATTTATTTTACATTTGTGGAAAAGAATTTAAATATGTGAAAAATAATTTTACTTATGTAAAAAAGAATTTAATATATGTAGGATGGATGAATTATGGCTGCAGGATGGATGAGTTATGGCTGCAGGATGGATGAATTATGGCTGCAGGATGGATGAGTTATGGCTGCAGTATGGATGAGTTATGGCTGCAGGATGTATGAATTATGGCTGCAGGATGGATGAGTTATGGCTGCAGGATGGATGAGTTATGGCTACAGGATGGATGAGTTATGGATGCAGGTTGGATGAGTTATGGCTGCAGGAGTGATAAGTTATGGCTGCAGGATGGCAGATGGAAACAGGATCGCTCCTGATCAATCGCTGTGAAACAATCTTGAAAGAGTTGATTCACTTAGGTTAGGATGCTATAAAGATTTGTATACAATAAAACACCTAAATGATTGTACTTAATAAACAAATAAACAAAACAGATACGGGAAGATCTTTTGTCGACCTGCACAAATCTTCTATTGACGTTTTTATTGTAACGCTGTTATTTTTAGTGGTCGTTATCTTTTTGTTTTATAAATTTTCATCTATTTTAAATGGGACTCCCTTAGGTTGTGGTGGGGTTTTTATTTTCTCGACGGTAAATTACTGATTTGGTTCAACATTGTCCGTTCCTTAATTGTGGGATTTCCCGAGTAAGGTGCACAATTGACGTTTCACACATTCTAGTGTCACTGGTAGTCATCAAACGCGTATCTTTGCCGTCACGTGATGTTTCGCCTAGAAAAAATGATAATAAAGCCAATGGGGCATCAAAGTTTAGCAGACGAGAATAATATAAGTTGAATAAAACGAACAGAATGTGATATTTGCACTGAAGGTTTTCTTAGAATTTCGACTCAGAGGATATGCTTTCAATGGGGCCATTTCGGGTCATTTTGCTCACTATTGATTATGATAGTCTGATTTACAATTTTTTTGTTACAATTACTGTGTTACAGTTAGCAGGTATAGGCGTGTATGTCACGTCCAGATGTATGACACGTACAGATGGATGTCACGTACACGTGTAAAAGGTGAAGAACGAAAAGTCGTTGACAAACGTACCACAATACAGGCTATCTGATCTGGGGTAGGGAGGGGGAGTGGCACTGGGCTGGGAGAGAGGGAGACAGACGCAACGAATAGCTTATGAAGGACCGCGATTATTTATTTATAAGAGGCATAGGTGTTGGGTTCCATGTTGGGGTTGAACATAATATTCTTAAGTTTTCTTGGAATTCAGCAAAACTTGTTGAGTCTGCGATCGATTCGACTTTGTGATCCGTTCTAACCTGTCCCTTAATCTTTACTTGACGATGTAGTTTTAATATTATTTTGAAAGAGTGTCCTTAAGGCCTAATCTATGTGCTATAGTCGAATAAATTATTTCCTTTTCTAATATATGATTATTAATTGTGCATTATTATGAGCCTTGTAAGGAAATTACACGACATGATATGACATGGTGTGGCATGACAAGACATGATATAACATAACATGATATGGTATGACATAGCAATTCTGAAAATATCATCAATATTTCTAGAAATCCATATGATTTTATTTTCCCAGCGTTTATCTCTTTTTGTTCATCCCAGTTCAGACTATTGCTTATTCCATGAATAATTTATGTGTCTTTTAGAAAGTGAAGTTTAACAGTATTTTTCGTTATTTTGGGATAACACTTTCTTAGTTTGAACAGATTTTAGTTCAGAAAATTTTGCAGGTTGAAACCCGTC
>JARFOD010100151.1:0-31208 GCA_031763545.1 Mopalia muscosa
ACAAAAACTACCTCCGTGATAGAAGAGCTCTAAAACATCGATAGTTAACAAACGGTAAGTCACAGGGTGACAGAATAAAGCCCACAATCCCGCTTAAAGATATCGAAATCATTTGATACCACCACCATACATCTGGGTGTCAAATGCAACCCGTAAGCAATTAACCGTCGAAATGTAGGTCATGACCTAGAAAGTTTTTTTTAAATAAAACATGTTTGTCCTTTCTGCTCTTAATATACCCCATATATTTTTTTAAAAGTACAATTTTATTTTAATAACTCTAAAATTTGTTTATGAGAATAAATTAACAGAAAACAAACGTGATTTGTTGGACGTTTTCGAAACTATATTCCATTGTGATAAAACACATAATTTCATGCAGTGGTAAATAAAAAACACATAATTTCATCCACTGGTAAATACACCCTTCGCTGACACCAGCTGGAAGATCTGGATTTTGCTGTCATTCGTTTAGCCGGCGCGTAGCGAGTTATAACGTGTCAAACAAAGTCATACAGATCGATATCTGTGTTTGTTTGACAGAATAAGCGTTGTTGTAATAAATTCATTAAATTGCCAATAAACTATATCGCAGATCAATGTTATTGTATTAAATAACGTAATTAAACGACGTTACCGAATTTTTTTAAACAATTTATGGTTTTACATGTAGGAAAAACTATAGACAATTTGTTTGCGAGTGGTCAAAATCGAAATACAGTTGGCAGTAAATTAAAGTAAATTATAGTTTGGTTATTATGTATTTAATATTGTCAAAGCGGATGGTCACATAGCAAAACTGTACAGATTTATATAAAAACACATGTTTCTGGCAAGCCACCGACGTGGCACTCTACAGGTTAACCTTGAAGGTAAGCAGATACAATATATATCTCAATCTACATCCAACGCAATGCTACTAACACAAGAAATGGTTACAAAGGACTGACAGGTAAAAGACTTGTAATTTCTCCTTTTGTACCTTAATGAATTACTTTCAATGTAGCCACCATTTTCCAGTCCTGGTGCTACAATATATAACCAGCACATTAGTTATAGTATTGTCATGGGATGATATTGACTTATTTTCTGAATAATATAGTCTGTCTATAAAAAAAGAAACGCATTAGCGAAATATTAATATAATTATGTCTTTAATACAAAGTCAGATAATTCAATAATTTTTATTTGTTGGAAGGGAGGGGGGAGGGGGGCGGGGCAGTGGGTATCACAGTTATGGTGGCCACAAGCATGTGGTAAGGTTCTCCCTATTGACTGACAGCAGCAGAGGCGTATTCGTCACCGAAAAGTGCCGTACGATGGTGCTTAAGTCAGTACGTTGTGTGACCACCGAGAGATGCATTAACTGCTCCAAACCTCATTTTCATAGATTAAATGAGTCTTTGAACCCGGGTACCCATTCTTCATGCGGTGCTTGGGACAGTTGCGAAGGCGTCTGATGCGCTGGTTTACGCTGGCGTAAACGTCTGTCCAAATCGTCTAAAAGAAGCTCAGTAGTGTTGAGATCTGGCGATCTAGATGACCAAGGCAACACATTGATGTTATCATCCTCTAGATATTCCACTGTCAAACGTGCCGTATGCGGACTGCCATTGCTGGAAGAGTTCTCTCTATCGATCCATAACGGGAAGCTTGTGAGGACACAGCATTTCATCCCGATAACGAACAGCTGTCAGGTTGCCTTGCACGCATCCGTGTAATGTTCATCCGAGAACCGGCGAACACGCGAACATCGATGTAGGCGTTGCAGAACAGAGCGATCGTATTGAGTTTCCTATCCCGTGAAAAAGCTTCGCAAGGTCGGTTCCGAATGGTTAGTGCAGACATTTGTCTCAAACCAGGTACATGCCAAGCAATGTTCGCTGCTGTGGTAGTTCGGTGACGCAAGTGATAGGCCACATGTAACAATCTTCTGCTGCAGTTGTCGAAATTTATATCAAAGACTTAAAATAATGCTTTGCCTGACGTTCATGTGCTGTGCGACTTTCTTCTACAATTAACCTAACTGGGGGTGCCAATTGCAATGTTTTGATTCGCAATGTTTAGTCTGGGCATGTTTTGTGTTATTTTACGTTATTCTGTGTGTCCATTTTGTCTATTTCCAGAGCCATAATCATCCATGTCCATTGTACACAAGATAGGATATATTTGTTGAAAGTCAACTCTTTCTTCTGACATTTCACTGGTGCGTCTCTTTTTTGATAGGTAATATATGAGTGTGAAGTATTTCAAGTGACGCCGAGGTGTCTGTTACAATACAACCGGACATTCACCTTTATGATGTGCTCATTCTACATAATATAATCAGCACATTAATTCCGCTCGAACGATATTCGTTTAATCTTTAAATTTTATTTGTCTGTGTATTATTTTATGTTGTGTCTCCTTAAATTATTGATACCATCGGCATGGCTTTCTACCGAAAAGTTTACTTTTGACTTTTGTTCCCAATTGGCTAGAACTCATGTTGATCTTAATCTCCCGCTGATATCTCGGGAGACAATTGTGTTGTTGTTGTCTTAGGGGCCTACTATTTCGCCAAACAAGTGGGCTGGGGAAAAAATCATCTTGTATATAAAATCAAATTAGTCCAAATTGTAGGAAGCAAAAAAAAAAAAAAAAAAAAAAAAAAAACCAACAAACAAACAACAAAGAAGTAGCTACTCATTTCTAAGGTTATTTGTTATTAAACAATAAATAAAATTGCACTTTGTCTAGCCGTATCACTGAATTCATTCAAACTTTCTTCTTTTTTCATTTGTAAAGGACGTCACCTGTATAACTACAAACAGCGAGAATGGCAAATTATATCGGCCGTCAATGTGTAAGAGTCGGATAGAAAGAAGGATAGAATGTTTTGATCAGTACTTTAAGACATTGGTTTCTGTAAGTATTTTATCAATGAGACTGTTTAGCTAAGAATAGTGTTACTCCTTTAATCATAGTGTGTGTACATTGACATGTTTCTTTATGTGACAGCAGACGCCATGATGGTAAAATAAAAGAAGTGACGAAGAACACGCTATGTTTCTGAAATACAAAAAAAACCATTTGTGTACCAAATTCATTATACAAGCAGCTTGTCTCGCTAATACGACGACGTGTCACAAAACAGCTGATGCCAACCATCCTCTTTATGTTTGACAATGAATGACAGGACTGTCCAATTTACTGGACATTGTCATCAGCCTTTAACAAGTATTATACCTAACCCATACCCTAAAATCACATAACGTGCAGTTTCCTGGACAGATAAAGATAGAGAATACCCAGTAGATGGCACTACAGCAGGTCACATGACTTTTGATGGAAAGAAGATGACAGCCCCCCTGTGGAAGAGGTATGTCCACCACAGATATGTAAATTTTGCAATTAAAGCGCATCTATCTGTCAGAACTTTTATAATGAAATAATGCATGCAACTATGCTGAGTTCTTTTAGGTACTTTAGATAAGTGTGTGTGCTTTCTGTATTTATATAGTCTTGTTTTTGTCATATGTCCAATATTTTGTACACTATGTATGTGGGATGATGTGCTAAAACTAGCTTTTTTAAGATATGGGGAGCCATGGATATGAGGAGTCATGGATATGGGGAGTCAAGTTTCGCCCATATGAAGATAGCGATTGTAAACATCAGTTGTAGGCGGAGGTCTCAGTACATGTCTGTCGATGAAGCGGTCCGAGTATTGATGGATGACATCCCAAGTGGAAGCGAAGACGAAAATCTGTCTGATGATGAAGTTGCATCAAAATGACGAAGAATACGAAAAAGATGGTGAAGAAGATGGTGAAGACGAGGGCGATGATGATGATGATGGGGCTATAGACGATAACAATAATGGACCACAGCCGAAAGGAAAGAAGTAATTATATCTTGTACATGTAAATTATACTTCTCTTGGATTTTGACACGCCTCATTCGCAACTGATATATAATACACACGAAACTATTAGCTGAATTATGCATATATGCATATTTGCTTTTAGAACTATTCATTGTGTACAATTGCAGTGTTACTGGTGATGCGGACATGGCATTGGGTCAAGAAGGATCTTCCAAACCACGTAAACGTGGACTCCCGGGACTCCAGCTGCAGAAGCCAGGACTCCACTGGAAAAGTTCATGTTCCAATTTAGTGAGGAGGCATTTGAGCTACTGACGCTGGAAAGTAATAGATACATGCGACAGATTGGAATACCTCGCCCCAAGCATATATAAAAACAGGAAATAAGAATACTTGTTGGAATTTGTTTCTATATGAGTATTGTTGTCTTTCTAAACCGCCGTATGTATTGGTCCACTAACACCAGGCAGCCAATCGCTGCAGGCACAATGACCGTAAACAGACTTGAAGATATCTAGTCAGTGTTCCATGCTAATGATAACGAATTGATGAGAAAACAGGGTGAACGATAAAGTTAGACCCCTTCTACAAATCATTGGTGGAAATTTCCAGGCGTGTGCTGACCCAGAGTCATTTGTGCCTGTGGTTTAACAAATTATTCCATTCAATGGTCGACATAGTCTGAACATCTACATGATGAAAAAACTAAGGGAATGGGGGTCCAAAGTTTGGGTACAAGCAGGCCAATATGGATATGTCCGCCGATTTTACTTTGCAGGGGACAATGCTGTCCTAAACTTGGGCGAGGATAAGCTTAGATTTGTTGGGAAAACAGGAGAGACTGTTTTCAACCTGACAACAAGCCAAGCCGATGGATCATATGTGTTCTTTTACAACTACTTCGCCTATCTAGAAGCTGCTGGTCAACGGAACACGAAGCTGTCCGTTCCTCTTTTAAAAGGACACCAAAAAGAAGGGACGCGGAACATATGATTTTCGATTAGTACAGGATGACCACTTTCTCATATGTCAATGGTATGATAACAAGGTTGTCCTTGTTGCGGCAAATGTATCTCTGTGTCATCAGCAAAGATGATGGTGATAATAATTTTTTTATGGATCCCATGATCAGTAACTATGTCCGAAAATATATTCGTTAAAAATGTGTCTAGAGTCTAATCTGACTTAATAAGGAGAGAAAAATATACATGTTAACATCCTAGGGCATCAAAATAAAACAAGCTTTGACACAATTTTTTTTCTCGTTATCTGCCACTTTTTATATACATGCATGCATAATGTCCAATATATTGGACAATGTGACCCTTCTGAACTATGGGGCCTTCCTCCGAAACATCTGTTTTACCCGCCATATGAATACAAAACGACCTCGTGTACCAAATTTCAGCTTTGTGGAACCCTCTGGTCATACTTCATGCATCAAAGGGTTAAGCCCTTGCACGGAACACAGATCGACTTAGTGTTTTTCATTAGCTGTGAAAGAACCAGAGCTGCAGGAATCTCACCGGAACATTGCCCACTCTACGCAGAAGACAAAAAATAATTAAAAAAAGTACAATTAACTATGAGGTGGGAATGGAAGCATTATAGTCAAAACAATTAATTCATTATGTGATGACCTCTCGCCGTCAGAAGACTTTTCTACGGTTTGCCTTTATTGTTTGTGACATGTTGTGTCACACTAAATGTCTCACAGGACTACGACTACAGTCAACATGCTTTTTTGGCTTCAAAGAGCTGCTAGTCGACTGACGTACGACAGTAGTAACAAAGAACTTTTTCAACAAACTGACTGCAATACAATCACTGGACCCCTAGCATCGATCGGTGTATATCAAAAACCGAAATTCCAGTTAATTTCATGGTTTTACTTTAATGGAAATATGTACATTTACATGTATGTTGTATTTGACTTGTATAATAGTTGGTTCTGTCCATTATAATCCAAGCGATTCTCAATTGACGCACTTATAACACCATTGCTATATTATACAACATTTGAGGGAATGTTTATATCCTGGATAATTACAAAGCCAGAACATAAACACAATTGGGCACCATTAGTTTGATTGTGGTTTGGTATCGTATTTAAGGGTATTTTAACTTATATGACGACACCTTTGTCGACTTCTCACTCGACCTTTACGGTGGTAAACCACGAGGTCAACCACGAGGATTCCGCTTGAGTCCACTCCGATTGATGGAGACACTCCGAGTTTGTCTATTATATTTAAACTTGTGAGCTTTATCTCGAAGGTGGTTCAGGACTCTGACACACTGAACCGTTTGAGCCCAATTCATTGAAGTCACGACACTTTTGAACAACCCAACGATACAGTTTACATAGTACCTTTATAATCAATCACACCAGATATACAGAATGGGAGCCAGCTACAACAATTGATGATAGAGATAAGAGCAGCTGGGTCAGTCAGACGAGCCACATTAAGGATTTTGCACCAATTGATCGATGAATCTCAGTTCTGACGGATAGATTTATAATAGCATGATGCAATTTAAATCCTTCTACAGCGTTCAAACAGACCTTTATTGACGTTTTGCGATGATATATGTTGTTTCAGCGAACATAAGCATACATACTCAGTTCGTCATCCAAATAAACAATTCAGCAGTTCTATAACCTTAATGTCTGGGAAGCAATATGGCTTCGTCCCAGGCCACTTGTGATAGATGGGGTAATAATTAAAGTTTATTCTTGTTGAATGTTGTGTGCAAACAATGACGTCTAAGTGGAGATGATGGATGAAGTAAGTCGAATTGCACTTGCCATATTTAATCTCGTAACACGTTTTCAGAGCTGAAAATGATTTATATGTATATTTTTTTTATACCATTATGTAGATATTTTCTTTTGTGTAATTTGTTTCATAGATAAGATGTGAAAGGCAACTGTGTAAATCCCACAGTAACTCAACCTTCCTCTCTCTGCTGACATAAGCGTCACCTAATCAACCGAAAACGTAAAGCAAAGGATAACGTTTGGTTTTATGGGTTTGAGACTGAATAATACGACGAATATAGCTTAATATCTGGATGCCGTTTGGAGAAGTTTTTGTTTACACTGGGGCTCTGACAACTTAAGGACAAAACGAACGGTTTGTTGGTGATATATTTGTATTATTTTGTTCTTGTCTTGTCTTGTCCTTTAATGTTACCAGTGGTTCTGACGGTTGCCTTTACTGATCTGGCGGTATGATATCGTTCGAGAACACCCTGAACACACAAGCAACACCACGCCCCTTAGACCACTTGTTCAAAATTATTCGGCTAAAATATCATGCACAGAAATATGAGTAAATTGTCATAGTGAACTGTTTGTTATACATAGGGTCGTTATATCGTGCATCAACAACATACTATCTACAAAAAGTAAAGTTGTTTGTTTGAGAGGAGTTTAACGTCGTACTCGAGGGTATTTCATCCAAATGACAACTTACCACTCAATGGGTAAAGGAAACCGCACTGGACACCACTGGCAACAAACTAAGACATCACGGGACAAATGCAGGACACTATACAGACACCACAAACTGGTCGGTTTCCTCTCAACTCTGACAACACCAAGGCAACATGAAGCTCCCTCCAACCATCCGTCACAAGTCAAACAATGGATCAGTTCACTAGTGTAGATTGAAGTCTTGATGGTCTTGCATACATTAAAAGTAGAATGCAGACATACATTTTTAGGAATTATCAATGTTAAAGAATAAGATCCGATATTTATTAGGTTTAATTATTTAATGAATATTATGAAACAAAACTTTCATTTATTGAATTTAAAAACAAGATGAACATATATTTCTAGAACACAAAAGTGTGGTCAGGAATATCCTTAAAAAACTTTTAATAGACTTTATTATATGTTTGGTCTCATAGTGCTTGTCAATACAATTGAATAATATATGTAACAAATAGGCAATTATTCACAATAAGCAGATGGATTTCGATGGATTGCTTTGAACAAGACTTTCTCTGATTGTCTTTTCTCGTTAATATCCGGACATTTCTAACAAAACAACCACTTTATATGAAAGTTATATTGATTGCAGATTACACTTTATTTTATGAAGGTAATACTTCTTTTCGTCGTTTAAGTATCTACGCATGTAACGTGATCGGAATAAAACCGGATCAGTTTCACGAGTATTCCAGAGAAGCACACACCACAGACTCCCATCCGTCACGCTGGTACTTGATCATGTCCCTCATTTACTTGTCAACACAATAGCCAATTTCTTGAAAGCTTTGAAGATTACTCAATAATGGCATGTAGTGGATTATATCCAACGATATTGTACGTTTGACACGACTAAGAAGACAATGGTTCCACATCAGTAACGTATTACGCAAGTTTCCAAATGGAAAGCCTATACCAAGTGGCATGACATGCTCTAGGCTAGTCGTCTATACTAATACAGGCATAGCGTCAATGGTCACGAACTCTTAATTGTACACGGTGGGGGCCAGTATCAGTGCACCACTGAGAGACACGGAAATGGGGTAAAAGCTGGATGAAGTTTAAAAATATAAATCTAATCCTGGAAAAACTTATATTTGTGACAAACGGCTAAAAGAGAAATTAAAAACACAGAACAGATGCGATTATTTATCTAATTGTTTAAAGTAAGTCGCGGGAACGTATTGTCCAAAAATGCTGGCTTGACATGAAGTACATATATAGAAGGGATGAATTGTAACATTTTACACATCACCCGGACATTTGCAGGTTTGAGAGAATAAAATAGCAACAAGGAAACAAAGCTTTAGAGAAAAAATATATTCAAAGGAGAAAATTGTGTCGACGCACTGACCAGCCAAAGTTAATTTTGAGGAAGGGTATTGTAAATTTAAGATTAACTGAAATAATATACATCAGCTTAATTAACTTGTTTTAGTGGCATTTAGAAACAGTAGCAGTAACATAACACAATTATATGGATTTCAACTTTTATGTTTATTATCGGGCAACGTTTCAGTGCAGATACTAGCACCTTTCTCAGCTTGTGAAATCCATACAATTGTGTTATGTTATCAGCTTAATTATTAAGATATTGTTTACTGTCTGTACATCTCAGTTTTACATATCATCCTTAAAATTTGATATCAACCAAATTCATTGTTTGCAATGTACGCAGGTATAGTCGTCGTGTTTTTTGTTATATATATATACTGAACAAGCCATGTCATAACGCTTGTCCTGGCGCCGATTGCCCTGGTATGGTAACCTGGACATAAGCCCCCCAGGTTCTCCATGGAGTCTGGCGGAATCAAAACTTTTGTAGAAAGCATGAGATTATGTTAATTATTATCGACATGTGTTTAAACCAATGCGTTCAGATGCTCAAAATATAAACATGCTTTGTTAATTATATCCCCATGTATCATCGTATCAATAATTTATCTAGCCCACATAGTGTAAAGGATTAATCGGCGATAAAGCCACCCCCACGTGGAGTGAAATCCTAGGATTGGTGTATCGCAGTTTTGGAAGGGATGGAAATGATATACAGTAAGAAACAATATTAAATTTTGAACCAATTGTTTATTATAAAAAATCTATATAATACATGGCGGTTTACGGTCTACAGAACCTAAACCAAATACATAAACTCGTCCAGCTCATTGACTATAAATCTAGCGTTAGCCGGCGCTTGGAGAAACAAGATTTCGCAAAACAACTTCACCTCTTCGAAAACCAGCCATTTTGGAGTGTGTTTTTATCAGTCCGGGTAAATCATTTGCCTACACGTTTTGTAATCGTCCACAATATCAATGATGTTTGAATCAACATATTTGACATCTTTGGGAATGCAGGAATCAATTAGTTTAAAGCATTGGTAATTCGATTACCACAAACATTGGTGTGAATTTTAAAAACACACGTTGCATTAGCTTTGTATTAAATGTGTTAGAAGTTTGTCAGATCGAGAGAATATTTAAACATATAACTTAACACTTGTAGCTTTTCCGTCATTAAACACAACCCATTCCATCTCGATGAAGCGAAAGACAGAAGCCACAAGAGTGTCGCCAAAACACCTTGAATTCGAACTGTTATTTTACCTTTCAGATTGGATGGGGCGAAAGGTGAATAAAAAACGACGAGATAATGACGTATAAGAAACAAAATACCATTTTTATTGATTTACACCCTTGTAAATAATAAGCGATAAACTAACACATAACAAATATAATAATTATGTAACACTTTGTCACATTATTTAGTCATTTTATGAGGAAAACAACAAACAGTTACCGTATGAATGACAATAAAAAATCAATAGTTGGAGTCCATAGAACGTTGCTATTATGTAATTTGCTCCTCCTGATGTCAGTCATTCTGGAAAATTTGTTGATGATGTTAGGCCAGGAACCTGTGTAGTATTAACGATATGATACCCTTTCTGATTTTGTTTATATTTAGCAATAGACAATTCTACTGTAGTGTTACCAATGGTTTTCACAGGCTTACTGAAACCGCACAGTATTCAACAAGGCTCAATGTCGCCTATAAAAAAAGATGTGTTTAGTTCGGATCAGACTAGTATAGATTTACATACGTGCTGTCCAATATGGAGACGTTACCAATCAGAACAGCATTGTAGGCCTGATGAAAATAGCTCATACTATATAGTATCACATCGTCCATTCATGTCTGTATTTCCAATCCGATTCCGGAACAGATTCCGAAATCTATTTAGTGGATCTTTATGGAACTTGGTAGACACATGCACCCCCAGTTTCTGACGTAGAACTCGTAAACAATAATGGTCTATCTTAGGACAGGTTACAGGTACCTCACCATTATTTGTAGTTGTCCCTCATTTAACCTTTCATTTCTATTACATATTTATTTTAAATGTAAGCTTACAAAAAAACCCCAGAAATGAATAAAAGATAAATATGTCATACATATTAGTGATTAAAGTGTGCTTTGTTTCTTAGGGCCTATTCACACAATTGTATTGGTCAGAGATAACCTGATTATTTTGCAATACAATACCTTGCAGCTCCTTGGAGCATTTAGTCACAGAGTTCTAGGAGGACAGGAATTTTATTAAATATGTGGAATTACGTTGTGCTCAAGATACTTATGTTATTTTGTGATAACATATGCAAATTGAGAAAATGTGCAGAGTGAGATGCATGCCGTAATTGATTTTTTTCTTGTTTTCATTTTGGGGTTTAAAGTCGTACTCAATGATATTTCCCTTTTATGACGACAGGTTGTCCACTTCCCACTGTTCCTTGTCGAATTACGATGGAAAACTGGGAGAAAAATATATATAAAAAAAAAACAACCCAGCTATTGACAGAGTAGCATCGCGCCGGACTCGATCACGTGAACGGTGCATCTAAGTAGGAGAAGTATAAGCGCATATGCTAACAATTAAGCCACAAGCGTGGAACACAGGAATCGAAGTAACAACTCCTAAAGAGTGAGGCATCAAATGGTCAGCAGTAAAGACCGTCTACCTAGAACAACGATTTCATTGCACAAAATTAGATTAAAAGAGATCATCAGGGAGGTATCTGATGTTTGATACATATATTAAGACTAAACAGTGACGACAAAAAAGACCGCTATATAACTATTTTTTTATTGTGATCTAACGATATGTCTAAAAATCGATTTGATTTATTCGCCATAAACATTAATAATATGATGGTAT
This sequence comes from Mopalia muscosa, assembly GCA_031763545.1. Taxonomy (NCBI): domain Eukaryota; kingdom Metazoa; phylum Mollusca; class Polyplacophora; order Chitonida; family Mopaliidae; genus Mopalia; species Mopalia muscosa. The sequence goes on from JARFOD010100151.1 coordinate 11,584, forward strand.
ACAAACATAATTAAACAAATATATAATAGGTGGGAATAAAACCTCAAGGGGCTTGCTCTATCCCATTTTGTGAGCAATAAATAAATTTGGCCTAATTCAATAGATTATAAATGATGTGGACAACAATGCACATTTTAATAATATCAGACTTAAACTAAACAAGCACACACTAAGCAAACATTGTTATCATATATCTTCCTGTCAAACTCACCAGAAGCATGCTGGGAGTAATGAACCAAGGAGAGCTGTCCAGGACATAAACCCATACATCAACACTGAATAATCTACTGAGACGTTAACATCATGTCCATTTGATTAACTTGGCGACACAAAAGGGAGGATCTAACATATTTATCATCTTTTTTTTGTCTTGCTTTCCAAAAAATGTATACATACATATGGTAGAGAGTTATATTGCTCCGCGTAAACGACTAAATACAACAGGTGTTGGGAAAATCGACGAAAATCCCTCGATACCTTAAGTACAATAGAGCTTTTACCCATGTAGTAAAACGCCATGAAGTCTGTTAAGGCACAAAACTAGCTCAGTGCAGTTCTTCGCTTTCAAAACCTTTTGAAATCGTCCCGATTATCGAACATAAAGCAGTATGCATATTAGCATGGGAAAATTGGATGTAACATGTTTAAATTGGTATAAGTCATGGGCCCCAGGAGTAAGTTTGATTTTCTTAAATAAGGCCGTACAGAGAATCTTCATAATATGACTATACTTCCTAGCATTTTTCTCATACTTTGCTGCTTATCAATTCTTATTAATGTGCTGTTTACAACATTGTAAATTTTGCTTCGGTTACCTAATTGTTTTCTTTGCGAGACTTTTAAAATTAAAGATTTCATCGTTATTGGCTCTGTCTTTCAAACTATGAAATACAGATATATGGTTAATGATAAATTTTGACTTCCAGACAAGAATTTTAGAACAACAACAATAACTGCCAGAACTGTGTTGTACAAGGCAAAGGTTCTTGTTCAGAACAGTGGTGACAAATATACATTGAAAACACATCGAAATTTGTTTGCTGATTTAATTGTAAGAACCTGAGTTTGTAGGAACAATATCATTTTAGCAGAAGATGCAAATTCTGTGCCGGACACTTGCTCTAGATGGTTAGAGCTTGAAAATTTTAGGTTATTGAAATAGATAACAAGACAGAAAACTATTTATTGATTGATTGGTCAAATTTTTTCAAAGAGGGTACAAATTTCTTGCAACCTGTATAACGCCATCTGTCGATCTGTCATCATAATAATAGGCTTGGCGGAGGTTCGTTGCATTGTACCGCGTTGAGAAAGATTCCACTCTCTCTTTCATTTACAAGAAACATTATTGAAACGCCTTTTAATATATTAGTTAAATGCATATTTCTCAACGCTTCCGACGTTTCAGCTACTATTTGGCAGGACAGCAAACAACATCCGTGCCTTTAACAAAACCAGTCGATCTATCATGACCACATACTCCGAATGTAAGGCGCGGAGGGCTCGATTAAAATATAGTGACGACACTCTGTGTTATGTGCAAAAATAATGCCTTTAGAACAACCGTGAGGTTAGGTACGTCATTTTTTTAAACGTTTTGATTGTCACTGATCTTTTCCTCAGGTTAGTCATTTACCATCCTGTATGTGTTTAACCATCTGGCTCCACTGCAATGTGTTCAAACATTTGATAGTTCAAACAAAACATTTCAACAGTTCTGGTACACAAACCACTGTTACCCGGTACCATCTTAGACCCATCGATTTACTGTACGAATGCCCTTTTAATTCGTTTAGGGACATAAGATATGCTCGCGTTGACCACTGCCTATAATCTTAAGCGATTTAAAAAAAATACAGGGGCAGGTCATTAGGGACCTTCATGTCGCCGCCGTGCTCTTATTGCTACATGTATCTTCTTGCATTATTACATATCTTGTAATGTCAGTGACGTCAAGGGTGAATTCCCGCCCCCATTGGGCGGGCGCACCATCAAGTCCGCGAAATAAACTTAAGTACGGCATTTAACACCTATCAAACAATTGTCTTTAATGGTCTTTAATTCTCTGTTTTGTTGTAATTTACCGGTGTCCATGCATTGCCAGTGGGAAAATAGTTTGTGATACAACGGTATATATCTATTGTTCGTGATGTCTTATAGGACTTTTACATCATGTATGTCTGATGACGGTTGTAACATAAAATGAGTCAAACACACTTTATACATTTAACGATGACAGTTGCTGAGGTAACGCCTGTTTCGTTTCATAACAAACTGTCGCATTAAAATAAATTAATGGTAAAAACGAGTAATGTATTCTTGTATGCGGTTAGATTTGGCGCTTTGGTATAATTACGTTGTTTCCGGCTTTTTCTATATGATTCCATACAAACTATTGATATGGCAACCCAGCCAAAATAAAATAAATAAATTACCCCAAAATTTGGAATTACATGTTGCGAAATAAGCCTATAGCTTGTCACAATGTATATTTGTAAGCTAAATGCCAGGCAGTTATGCATAGTTATTGGGCCTGGATATTGGGCTTGTATAAATTAATCCTACTTGTGTGTAAATGTTATAGATAACAAACCTCCAACTTGAAACAGTCTAGATATATCATTTAATTTTGGTCCAAGATGACCTATTCCAAAACGGGCAATGTGGCATTCATACAAACAATATGGATTACATGTATAAGGAACAAATTTTAAAACATTCCAAATTAAACTGACTATTTCGTCCATGTTCAGCTAATAACTTCTATTAAGAAACAAATAAGTTGGCGAGGTATCAATATCCGAGAAACGAAAAAGTATGAGTGGTCATAGTCTCGGGTAATTAAACTGGGCTGTTTGACGTTCCACATTGTGAACATAACCAAGTGGCTCAACCACGCATTTGTTCGCTTTCCGTTTACCGTGTATCATCTATTTCTTTCCTTCGCACTGGGACTTTGTGTTGTGAGCAGATATGTCACGTGATATCGCCTTTCTTGAGGGAATACGATGGGGGAATAAACCGGAGAGAACTGGAACACTGTGGGAATAAATTGTTACTCGGACAAGAATCAGTAGTATTATACTCTAAAAATTGAGGCGTATACGTTTCTGACACCCATGCACTTCATCTCTTTTCCGAAACCATTTCCTCTGCTCCACAGTTACTTCTTGATTATTCACGATTGCGCAATAGGGGAATATGTACAGAAACGGCGAGTTTTCTAGTTTAGTTTCCCAAGCTGCAACAGACCTCTGGCTAAGAAGAGTTTTTTTTTTTAAGAGAAGCAGTACAGTTTTACTTGGGATTATATGTTTCGAAATAAGCGTATCGCTTGTCACAATGTATATTTGTAAGCTAAATGCCAGGCAGTGATGCATAGTTATTGGGCCTGGATATTGGGCTTGTATAAATTAATCTTACTTGTGTGTAAATGTTATAGATAACAAACCTCCAACTTGAAACAGTCTAGATATATCAAGATTAAGTATCCAACGTTCTGAAAATACTTCAGAATGTATGGCTCTGCTAGTACCAATAACTGTTGGGCAAGGCGTAAAACACCAATCAATCCCAAGTTACAGCAAATGAAATTTTCAACTCAAGTACTGTTAATTGACAGTGTGAAGGTGGCATTCGTAAGACACAGTGAAAAGTTTGTCCACTAACAGTGACAGTTTTGTTGGCTTTTCACGGCTGATAAAAGAAGTAAAGTGTTTTGATATGGGTTGATAAAAATAAAATAAATTGAGCAAGCAATTATTTCGGACAAATAGTTCACCTATTATGTGGATTTCGTTTGTAAAGTCCAGACTGGTTTGTTGGTCTTTCAAGATCATCGATTGGCTTATTTTGTGTCCATTGAAGCTTCTTTGAGTTTGTGAATGGGCTCAATGAGCCGAGGTGCTAACTATATGTAACTATTCGCTCCATTAACTTACACTATAATTATGTGGATTTAAATATTTGCAAAAGCAACTAACGAATCCAGTTCATGTTTTGTGCGTTTTTCCTCTATCTACTGACAAACCGCCGATGAGAAGGAAACAACTGATTGCGTCCAATTCTAGTTCACTGTTGTTGGATAAAACTCTCTACTATGAATAGCAGCATCTGTTTGTATACACTCAGCTTTATGACTAGAAAACAACTATGCTCCTATGAAAGTACGTCTGAACCTCAAAATTAATATCTAGTGGTATGCATACTTATATGTAAATTGCCGTGAGCCTCTGCAGCTCAGTCGGTAGTGTTGGGCCTGTAACCCAAAGGTTCTGGCTTCGAATACTGGTGGAGGCAAGCATATCTTGCTATTTTCAATGTAAATTTTACGTCATTTGAAATATCGGCTTCCTTTAATTTTTGGATAATTTATATTTAAGACAATTTCCTGATGATTTTTTGTGGTAGGGATTTGATTTAAAACAGCTTCGTTTCGCTCAATACTCCCAGAGGAGAGACGTTTTTACTCTGATTTGTGGCGTTTTTTAATTGTTCGGTCTTTTTTTTAGTTCCCACTGACGTCAAGAGTGGGTTAGGCCTACTATAACCAATAGGTCGACATACCCACAACTGTCTGTAGTGATTTTATACACAGAGTCAAACTCCAAACACGTTTCACGTTAGCTGTCTTGAGACTAACTAGAGAATAACGAAAACTTCCACATTGAAAGTGGACCAAGAGAACATTTTCATATTCTGCTGATATGTACACAGTTTTTAGAATGACCATATCTACCGTTTCCTATTAAACCATATTATCACAATGCCAAATTCGCCTAAGTATGTATTTCCGAATAATTATACAAAGGTATTTAAAAAAAAAAAAGACCATTCTGTTGTTTAATACTTATTTGTAGTCAGTGCTTGTTTATAGTAGAATTTTACTGCAAAATAAAAATGCATAGTATCTTATCCGTGACTTCGTTGAATACGATTGTATGTTTTAGTTCCCGATATTGCTAAAAAAAAACAAACGGATTTCATTTCGTTTAAGCTGCTGAATGTTCAAAGCGCGAAGTCAATTCGCACTTCTTGAAGTAATTTCTGCCAATAGGGTTATCCAATAAAGATCAAAGAATGAGTTCACTGGTAAGATATTATTTCAAGCACCGGATGAAATATCGCGGAGTACAGCTTAAGCCAAAAGCATATTGTCTTAAGTGTAGGAAGCTGTTTGTTCAGGTTGGCCTCACTTGTTTGTGTTTCGAACTTTACACGACCTGGAAGTGTTTAAAAAATATCCAAGTAATGCTTGAAGGGGTGGACAAAACAAACAGCAGTCCAGCCTCGATATAAGTAAATATTTGGTTTAACGAACTTTACTTGCTCAATCTCATCTGTCGTTCGTCGCTGGCGCTATACTCTGTAATTCTAATATATAGCAGAAAAATATCGCCATTGATCCTGTTATTATATGGAGTAAATTTGATAGTTGTCAAATGAAACACTAATATCGCTTTGAAAAATAATGCGAACTTACTGCATTGTTTATATATATTATATTAATTACACTAATATCCCTTGTAAAAGAATGTGTACATGTTGCATCGTATATAAATTGTAGATATATATTTTGTTAATTACACCAATTTCGCATGGACAAATGCCGTGTTTTTGTTGCATTGTATAGTCTGTGAAGATGTAAATATTGTCAATTTTTATTTTTATGTGAATATGGTATATATCCTGCTAGAGATTCACATCGATTGAGAAAATTTTCTTTAAAAGTTTGTCAGAAATGTACTCTACGAAGCTGTGTTAACCTAAATTCATCTAAATCACGATGGAGTACTGTAGCCTATATCAGACAATTGTCAACTAAATGATTGCCAATGGTTATACCCACGTATCTGCAATACTACTCACTACAGGCAATAGTCAATTAAATGTGCGTCAATTGCTTTGCCCGCGTATCTGTAATACTACACAGTACAGACAATTGTCAAATACATATCTGTCAATGGATATACCCGCATATATGTAAAACTACACAGAAGAGACAATTTGCCAATTAAATATTTGTCAATGGATATACCCGTGTATCTGCAATAATACGCAGCACAGGCAATTGTCAATTAAATGTTTGTCTATAGATATACCCGCTTATCTGTAATACTAGACAGTACAGGCAATTGTCAAATGCATATCTGTCAATAGATATACCCGCTGTCTGTAACACTACACAGAAGAGGCAATTGCCAATTAAATGTTTGTCAATGGATATACCTGCGTATCTGTAATACTACACAGTACAGGCAATTGTCAATTAAATTATTTGTCAAAACATATATCCGCGTATCTGTAATACTATACAGAACAGGCAATTGCCAATTGAGTGTTTATCAATGGATATACCCGCGTATCTAATACTACAGAGTACAGGCAATTGTCAATAAATGTTTGTCAATAGATATACCCGCGTATCTGTGTGATCAGTGTTTGCCATAATACATATAAACTATCTTGGTCTAAATTGTTTTCTTCTGGAAACTATGGTATTCTCGGTGGCATGTTTGACTGCTGAATTGATTCAAATCAGCCTATCCTCAGATGTGTAGCAGGGGATATTCATCTGAGGTATTTTTTATGCTTTCCTTGTTTCTATCAGTACCTGAAATCAGTGTCAATATGCGCCAGTTTATTAACTTATTTACTGATTCCCTTCAGAATATATAATACGCCTGTGAATTGAGGACTAAACAACCAGCAAACACAGAAACCATAAACATCTAATTAGGTACACAAATATTTGGTCATTAGAGTAAACTGTTAGCATAGTTCAGAACGGCTAGTTAGTCCTTGAACTAAATCGACTGACTTATTATTTTATTGATTTAAGATTTTCCAAACGAATTGCTATTGTCAATGGACATATTGATAATTACATGTTTCCATTTGCTCCGTTGCCCTCTCTTAACATTATGAAGGATTTCTTTTTTTATTATATGTTTGAAGCCCTTCATTTGCGAAGAGGTTTTTGGTCCCCAAGCGGTTATTTCTCGACTGACCAACAGTATATTTTTTTATCTATCAGGCGCACAGTTTTTTAAACATATTCTTCAATTACTATTTAGTACTAAGCACATACAACTTGCACGTGGAACTTACATGATTAGTTTGAGATCAAATGAGGTTTTTCCAAAAAATACATTTTTAAACATCAATTGCACTCCAACTTCAAAGAACTGAATTATTACCCCTTAGAGAGATGTGCTGGCTATCTGATGGGTCAATCGATATCCCATATGGTCTGTATTAGGCACACATTACGAAGTTTGCAATCTTCCAATTACGTCACATTGAATAACATATGGACTATACGCACGCGATCAAAAGCATTATGTCTGCTCCTTCATATTTTACAGTCTGTCAAAATAACGTCGACAGCGAGATAAATAATGATGAAAAGGGAAGTAAAATTATTCAGCGAATACAGATAAAGCCAGCAAGAGGATAGCAAATATTTCCGGGGAAAAAGACTTGCTTCGATAATTTTGACCAGGATATAATATGTGGAATTCTTTCCCATTTATTTATTTTAATTTCAGGTAATCACTTTACAGGACTTCCAAAATCCCACGTTCAACAAAATAATTAATATTATAACGAAAGATTTACTTTTGGGGGAGAACAGCAATTTTCCTTTGGCCATCGCTGACATAAAACGGGTAGTAGTACAACTAAATAACTTGGAATGAAAAAACAAATTTGACAACAGCTTGTATATCTAATGTGTAATCGTTGCCCTTATGCCTACATACTTGACTGACCTTGCAAATGATTGGTCAATCCAAAGGACTATTACAAATTACTCTTTGCTATTCTAGTTTGATACAAAATTATATTGGTCGATCTGGTCACATACAGTCCTCTCCTCTTAACTTTGCTTCGCCATTTTGCAAACCTGTATGCTCATGTGACCAGATCAACCAATATAATTTTGTGTGAGTCTATAGAGCCTAACTCCCCGGCCCTGAAAAGCTTCGCTATATGAACCAGCGTATTGTAAGGCGATCGGTGGTTATACGAGCGTACTAGTTTGACAGCTATTTTTTACCCTATCTGTCCGATTTAAATGACTAATAGAAATATATCAAATATATATATGCAAATATAGTCAACTATCAAAATACAGCAGATACTATACTGAATTCATTTGATAACGGTTACACTGTCCAATGATAGTGTCACCAAATAATTAATTATTATGACATTAGATCTTGTGGGGGTATTTAGTTATCCATTAGCTGTTTTAAAGTGCAGAGTGATTAGAATAAAGCAAAGCCCTTGTGACCTCATGTATGTAGCTGTTTTGTTTTGAACTGCTAATCTCATCTTATCCACCAATCACGCTCGTGGCCACTTGTAGATCCGGTTGGAGTACCAGGGAACTTTCTCGGGGAATGGCTTATAGGGCATGTCGGTATTGTTGTCTTCCACTTGACTTCCGGTGGCCTCTTTCGAACTATGTGGCTTTATTTTGAATATCGATCTTTCTAAACTGTATTTTTATGTTAATCGTGTGTGCATGCAGCTGTACGAATGAAAGACAGATTTAGTTTTTCTTATAGCCATTTGTACAAAACTATAAACAATGTTGGCGCTATCAAGCAGTGGAGTGATGTTCTAGAAAAGACGCAGATCACATGGCGCGACTTGCACTTTCCCTATGTCCATTTTTGTTTGACAAAGACCAAACACACACAGTCCTCTTTTGGTGTATGTATTTGCATTATTGTACTGAACGAAACCCATAATGTTACCTGTCGGAGGTCCTCCATTTTTATTTAGAGTAGAGTACAATAAATTGACGATTCGTAGTCATATTTCCTCGACTACTGTGTTAATCTCCAAACAATTAAAGACACAATCAAATCGGTCAAATAAAAGTCAGTAGAAATCATAAGTTCTCATGTACTAGGCCTTTATTACTGGTAATGGCATTACAAGGAATACAAATATCTCTCTATACAAAGAAAAAAAATCGCTTTTTTGCTGATTTTCTTTGCCTGGCCCTGGGACTAAAGCCTATCATCTTTTGGAATCAGAGCGCGACAAAGTCAATATTTACTACCAGTTAACCTCGACAGAAGCACTGTCAAGCATTATGCGAAATAATCACCCAGTCAGCTTTTGATGTTTGTGTTTTTGAAGTTGAACGTCGCACCTAACTTTATTTAAAGTAAAATACAACTTTGCGATCACACTGTTTATATGAGAAATACGAAACGAAAAAATGTTCAAACAAAAAATGGACATAGAGCATGTACAAGTAGCGCCATGTGATCGTTTAATAATCGTTAGTGCTTCTGTCGTCAGTGAAAAAGTAGTAAATACTGACTTTGTCTTGCTCTGATTCCATAAAATGATAGGCTTTAGTTCAAGGGCAAGGAGAATGAAATCAGGAACAGGGCGAATGTTTCGTTTGTATAGGGCGATGTTTGTATTTCTTGGAGTGCTTCTTTCGCCAGTCATTAGAGTCTACTACATGGGTGCTTATTTTTTCTACTGATCATGGGTATTTCAATTGTATTACGAAGAACTGACCCTATATTACTATAGTTTCATTAAAAATGGTATAACTCTGGGAGGGAACATTGATCAGTTATCAGATATGCTGACCACAGAACCAAGGCCGCGGGCGAGTTTTATGGGAGCAACATATGCTAGGACACTTATTACCAAAACAGAATGAGACTGCATTGTGATTAATTTGGTATTGACTCGAGTTATACTGGCATGAGTCATTTTAGGATCATGCCGCATTGATTTATGTCGAAACAAACTTACGCTATTCGTAACTGGCTTTCAACGCTGTTTACAAACTTTACTCATGCGTAGGCATATGACTAAGTACATGGCAGTTATCTGCACTATACTAAGTGTAAGCAAGAGATTAATTTACATGACGATTTTTCAAAACGACAAATACACGGTTTAAAGAGTAAAAATCAAAGGAAATTATCACCCATTTCTGCTCTGAACTTATATTTGACTTCAGGATATAACTGAGAATCACTTAAGCGAAAGTTTTTTTCACAGAATTTACATGTTGTTGTTGTGATTAAGTGGTTAGTTGTCATCAAGGCTACTAAGCATACATGTATTTTAGGCTTTGTAATGTTATAAAAAAAACAACACAACAATAAAACATTGCCATCGATCAAATTACCTCATATCGTGGAAATCCTGAGATTCTCATTATAATTACCATTAGTCATAGTTGTATGTATAACAGCCGCTGATTTGTGAGCTAACCAATGTTGTATTATTATAAACGTTCAGAATTGCTTACAATTCTGAACGTTTATAAATATGTTAAACAAGGTTGATCAACCAGTCCGACAAAAGTCGATGGAGTGGGAAAAGTGCCTACGTTTTGCCAAAACTGTTAATTGAACTGGAAGAAATCTTGGAAATACCTTAATAGTTTTTGACGTCACATGTAGCCGGGTGCTTTGATTTGTGCTAATGATAGCTGTATGCTCTTAGGCAAACGACGTCAAATCTGAAGACAATATAATAAAGGAATCATAGAAAATAACTTGTGTGACGGTTTTTCACTCCAAAAATCCCAAACCATATGACTGAATAATTTGACATAGTAGACCAAAGTCACAACTCCGAGACGGATATCAATATTGCTCTTTATGGTAGATGTTGATTAAGAAAACTTGGACACATTATGCGAACTAGCTTTAGGATGAGTCACAAATGTTAACTAACGTGTATTGACAATGAACTGTAAACCAGTTGTCGTCATTAAAAGTACATACACGGCGTTGCAATGTCGTAATTCCCGTTGTAACGGTTAATATTCAATACATAATGTTTTAAGACACACAGGAATCACATTGTTATTCATATAGATTAGATATGAATTGTACATTCCATAGCTATACAGGTTGTAAGTGTTATTTTATATAAATATACATGGAGCTGGAGACGATAACCAAGCCTGCTGAACTTATTTACATATCGTCCCAATCGATGTAACATCAATTTTTGTTTCTTTGATTGGTGTTTTACGCAGCACTTAAGGTTATTTCACTCAAATGACGGCGTGTTTGCACTCTCTAACTCAGACAGCACCAGACAGAAATGTTGTTTAGCACGACGCCAAACACCAACCAATGCAAAAGTCAATAGGGTGAGTCAGCTTGCTACCGTGTGTCTCTTTATTATGGATACACCTTTCAAAAATGCTATTCATCGAATTGTTACTTAAAAGTAGCTTTCTGGTTGCCTTTTTAATTGGACACCCAGAGGATAACATTTCCTTTGCCCATTTGGTCGGTATATCCATTGAGTCGAACAACATTAATTAATTAGGAAACAAAAGAAAAAAACAACAACGTTATTTGGCTTTTCAAGTCAACATCATGCAAATGACGGATAAAGTTCATAATGTTTTATTTTGGCTTTGTATTTTCTTTTTTTTTTTGCAATTTAAATGATGAGAAAGACTCAAATAGTAATGAATGCGGCGCGAAACAATACTCAACAATTCAAAACTCAGCGAAACAAAAAATGCTGCAAACTTATTCCTAAAATGACAATCCATTTTTAAAAGAAAATCTGACAAAATACAATTCCAATCAGAGAGGCCTAAAACCAAAAGACAATGTCACTCACGAGTTTATTCACTGGATATTCCCTAACGCGGTCTGAGAATTCACCGCTGGCTAACCACCCAAAAACCGCCAATTATTCCAACTTATTCAAACGACATGGGGTATAACGTTTTTTTGTATAGTATTTGCAAAAATTATGATTTTTCAGAGCATGCTGCATGGATTTCTGTCGAAACAACTAAGGGTATCAGTTACTGGCTGTCAGAAGTGTTTACAAACTTCACCCAGGCATGGGCATACGGCTAAGTACATGACAGGTACAGGCATTATATAATGTGTGAGCCCATACAAAAATATCTGAGACTTGTTCAACAAGACAAACACACGGTTTAAAAAGTAAAATCATAGAAAAATTCTTACCTTTTTCTAAATTATATCGATTGATTTGAACTCAGATTTGACTTGGGGATATAACTGAGAATCAATTAAACTATTTTTTTCGCATGACTTTAATGTTGTTGGTATTGAGTGGTAACTTTTCCTCCAGACAACTATAAGCATACATGTAGGCTGTACAATGGTATAAATACACACACCCACATAGCAAAAAAAATGTAAAGCAGTTGAATTATTATTTTTCCTCACAGAGTCTGTTAGTTTTACTAAAATGGTCTTGCTTGGTTATTTGTTCGATTGTGGTTGAAGATTGTACTAAGGTGTTTTTCTTTGATATAACGATTGTTGTGCCCATTTAAAATTGTTTATTGCTGGTATACGGTGGAAACACGCCGTTGTTGGGTCCACATCAATATAATAAGTAAATGAGTGATGATCAACAGGAGTACTGTACTCTATGCTTCAAAGATAAGACTTCCGGTTGATTGAAATGAGCTTTCTGTCCAAATGAACCGGCTATGGTATGGTGTGTCGCCTTATTGCGGTTAACTTCTTACGTGTATGTATTTTGTTTTGAATTATGGCACAATCTTCACCTTGATGAACCACGCATTGTAATCATACGATTGAGACATTTGTATTGTCTCTCTTATTTTTAGATATGGTTCAATGTGTGGACAACACGTTTTGACTTATCGGTCGACAACCCTTACATTTATTCAACCATATTAGCCTGGAGCATAATAAGATAGTCACCTGGTTCACTTGTAATAAATAATCAATATAATTTTATGATAAATATATATATTTTTAAAAACATTTAAGACTCAATTATATATCTCTTGATTCCCAACTTTATGGGAAAGATACTGAAATTTGTATCAATTGGCCCGCTGGCTATGAGCAGTTTGTTCGAAGGGTAGCAATGTTGCCTTTACTTAGCCCTGGAGATAAATTACCTTTCCAACATTATTAAAACGCTTCACATTGTGGTTTTGCAAGTGTCAATTATTGTTGGAATACGCCGCCGTCATATAAGTGAAATACCCTTAAACCCAGGATAAAAAAAACACCAATCAATCAATGGTATTGCAGGTTAAATATCGATTGGGTTATTAAACCACATTTAAAATGTCTTAAGTTTGAAAAAATAACTTATCAGTTACTATACAATTATTTGACTTCTGCCTTTATAGGTTGTTATTGTTTGAATATGTTTTAAACGAATCAGTGAATATTTGACCAAAAGCATGAGCGGGAATGCATTTGCCAGTCTTCATGGTTGAAGTTAATGGCCAAGTTAGGTAAAAATGAGACAGGATTAAGCATGCTTTTGAGAGGCAGCTGTAATAAATATATACAATACAAACGACCAAATTGTAGTATTGTAATAACTCTTGTACGGTTTTTGCTAAACTTCAAACATGTCCTCTGCCTCCATAGGTTGTAACTGTTGAGTAAGTTTGACAAGAATCGGGCAACATTTAACCAATATATTGAGCTGAAAGGACGAATCAGATTGCAGCACGGTACCTGATTATGTATAGATTACGTTCAGCGTCGACGGTTCAGTTTCCCGCCATAATTAGGAAATATACACCACCGTCCCTCTTGTGTTTATTCATTTATAAACATGTTCGTTGATTTATAACTTTTTATACCTTCTCTACATAAGTTAAAATATTATCTTTCATCTCGTCTATTTTAAAACCAATCTTTATACTAATTTGCCAATCTTACTGGTAATCCACTAATATGACGGGATGTCACCCCTATGGGTAGATGGAACTACATTTGACGCCACCAGCATTCCAGTAAAAATAATGAGTGATGGCAGGACATAATACAAATACATGACAAATAATCGACACCAATTTGTACCTTACTGAGAGAGCACAAGGGCAATAGGAAAATCAGATGCATCTTGATGTGAGCCATGTGCATCAAGCTGAGTTATGTTGCAATTGCATAACACTGAATGGTATTAATTTTAGACACTTCCAATTTGACGTTAAAGAGTATCTCTTCAGGAAGAATGCGATTCATTAGGCGGTTGGAGATACTTTCAAGTAGCCTTAGACGATTAAAGATAGTTTGTCACCCATTATATAGGTTGATATATCGATTGAGTAAAATATCATTACGTAAGGAGTCAGAGTGGTTTGACTGTTCAAGTCCGCATTCAGTTACTGTCAATAGTGTGATGTGTTGGTGACGCATGGTGTAGTGGTTTTATTCCGGCTGTGGTTTTGTTTTTCAGTTAAAAGACAATGCGGCGCGGAACATTACACATCAAATCGTATAAAGTAGCGTATTTGCGAGCAAAACAGAGGTAAAAAAAACCTCCACAAAATAATCCTTAGATAGACAAGAATCATAAATTGTTTTAACCACATTAGAAGCTGGGATGATAACATAATAAGTAAGACTAAGTGTAAGTCTTGAATGGTGTAGAGCATTCCCTGCTTATCACGAACTTATCAACTTTGTGAAAGGCTAAACCTCCTCAGCCTCGAATACATTTCCCAATCATTGTCATTTTTGCAAATTTTAACACCCGAGTAAAAAGTATGGCTTGTTTCTGTTTTATACATGTAGTACGGCTTTTAATTTTTGTTTAGTTTCCATAGCACAACTATAATCCAACTCTGTGTTATATATGCTAGCCAAGCCAGTTATTAATGTTTTTGTTTTACACCTGTGACGCCTCAAATTCTATAATATATGCTTTTAATGTTATTCCTTTTTGTATTATCTTGAAAACTGTGTTTATAGTATCTGAACTGAAGCGGTGCGTATAAATAAACCCAGAAGAAAATCCACCAAGTTTTTTTTTTATTAACAAGTTTAAAATGAATCCGACGAAAGGCAATTTCAATCTGAGAGAATCAAAATGCCATGTCACTCACGAGTTTATTCAACGGATATGCCCTAGTGTGAGCTTACCGCTGACTAACCGTCGCTCAGTCGTCAATCGTGTCCATCCTACGCAAAGCGAATGAGGCATACGTTGTTGAAATGTTGATTGGCTCTTCAATTACCAATCAATAGATGTGAACGACAGATTTAAGAGTTTTTCGTTTGCGTTCTAATAAGGCAACAACTCGCCTACTTTTCCTGGGTTACATTCAATTTCTATACCATGTGTTGTAGCTTGTATGTTAAGGACATAACGCCTTATTCAAAGTTTCGTCATTTACAGGAAGGAAACCACCATCGACATGGCGGGGCAATCATTTGGAACAATGCTACGACATAACAAATAGATAGGCTTTGTCTTACGCTCTATCTTTGACAGTATAAGGGTAACTGGATACAACATACTAATCGCCTGCCTTGTAGCTTTGATAATTGGTTTCTCACAAACACATATTCCTGTCCAGACCAAGAGGAGTTACTTTGGAACGTGACAAACTTGTCTCTGCTTATCGCTGTGGGGTGGAGGAATTACTTTTTCGTTATGCCCCACCACCATTCTAAACGTCATTCGCGAGCCTACCTCGAGATTTCATGAGGAGATTCCAGCTCTAAGGTATCACCGAGCCATCTGTCCGCTGATTATCCACTGGATTTTTATTAAAAGAAGTTACACCGTACATTCGCAAAAATTCAAATCACAATCAAGTGAAGAAATGAATTACTTAAAGATTTGCCGAATCAAAACCTTGATAAATCCAAGAAAATAAAAATTAAAAAACATATTTCCTGACTTCCGGGTTGAAGCCAAAATTCATGCAGTTATTTTATAGTACCATCGACAAACAGTGTTTTGGGTCAGTGATTTTAAAAAGTCTTGATGGGTTAATTAAATATATGCATGAAAGTTATGCGGTGCGGACGGTGTAGAAGAAAGAGACTGAAGTAAACTCATGTTTTGCATGACTTCGACATTGACGAATTAATGAATATTTCAAGCAGCAGCGACTGCTGGAGTCATAAGTAGCATTCATAACATTATGCATCAACAGCATAACAAAGACGGCTGATAAACGTTCACATCATGAAGGAACAATCCAAAGTAGATAACGGCTAGCTTATTCTGCAATAGTTTCCATATTTGGGGATAACCCTTTTTTAGTTTGGACAGATTCTATGGATTAGAAAATGTTGCAGGTTGAAACACGTACGGGAATCGAACGTGTCGACCCTCTGAATCAGGCACCGCATCGCCAGCCGTAACTGCTGGCCACCTAGACCGCTCAACCTGGTCAGCGGCCACTCCTTCATATTCTAAGCTCGGAAAATGTGCGTTAACAAGTAATCAAATATGAATGAGAGAGCGTTGTGAACCGACCCTGTGCGGGCTGCGGAAGACATCAATGTATCACTCACAATCTTTATACCGTGGAGTTGACAGTAGACTTCAGGTTATTTCACTTAAATCAGGTGTGCCAGCATGAGACCAATAGCTTTTAGAATTTGAATGGCTTACAGATTTTAATTTTGGTTAAATTAAGACTCGATTCTCGGCTGGGTGTATAGACATATAACTTGACCTAGTTTTTTTTCCCAATATATTTATACCCGTTTATCGTTAGAAAAGTGACCATCAAGTCTTTATTGATCTCTATAGGCCATTCTATGCATTTTACAAGTAAATGCAACCGAACCGAAACTAAAGTATAGACATTTTTGCCTCAAAAGGCCACATTTTATAATACCACATACAGAAAAACACGTGGGCAAAACAATAATGTTTAGAATGGCCACACCACTTCTCAATTTAAGGTTATCCCTTAATGATTACTGCTTCATCAAAGTGAAATATTGTTGAGCGCGGTTTAGTATCAATACTTGAAACAATTTGATTCAACTAGATAGACTCTTAGGTATTTCACAATACTGAGATTCAAGCTGTACTTCACAGCATATGAGCAGATGTGCTGCGAATAGATGGAAACCTGTCTCTCTATCCAATGTTAAACACTATAACATAGCTTTGGAATAAAACCTTTACCCGTGTATAATTTGAATAAACCGACTGTTTGCTTACATGGCGTTAACAAAGTTCAGCCTGGAATATGGTTGAAAAGGATTGTTGAAAACAGTTGATGTATCCTCAGGGGATTCTGTCCACGGTGTATTATAACATAGTGAAAATACGTTCCTAACAATAGACAATCACAGCTCAACTTTGTATGAAACAGAGAACGCAGATGCTATCGACTGAGTCCAGGGAATACATTTGTTCAACTCACTAAACTCGAAAGCAGTAACAAGTAGTCGCAACGAGAAAAGTCCAAGGTGTTGGCTCGAGATCAAATGTTTGAAAATCGTAAGGCGTGACCATTTGCCCGTTCATCAACAAAACGATATTGCTGGTGAATTGGGTCAGTTGACCTTTTTCAACCATTCACTGATTATCCCGAGGAGTAATTTCTACCGTTCCACCAGAAACAATTTTTGTATGAGAAAAATGAACGAAAATAAGTAGAGACATCATGCAGTTACTTCTGATATTGGACATGCAGATAATTATACTGGCCTGGGCCACAGGGTACCACAATTTGGATTGTTTTGTTTGTTTGATTGGTTGGTGTTTAACGCCGTACTTAAGGGTATTTCACTTATATGACGACAGACAAAAATACAGAACATCAAAAACAAATCTGCTTCCCGTTGCCATTTAGCTTTGAGAACACCAGGGCAACAGAAAGGACCACAATTTGGAGAAAGGGTTTAAGGCTTTAACAAAATACAGTGTACGTCTAACAGGTCTGGCTGGCTTTCTTCGACATTATCGGTATCATCCCAAGTTACAGAAGTAAACATATTATTGTGTTACTAGCATAGTTCCCAAAGGATGCCGATAAAAACAATCCCAATCGAGTGTAATTCCGTCTACACTCACGCCAACGCGCGCTTCCCGAAAGATTTGACATCAAACACTGCTTTATTGCAACGATTAGCAATTGGGTAGTTATCTAAGCGGGAAACCGCTACCTATTTTCCAAAATGTGTATCTTGTAGACGTTTTAAATAGAAGTGTACAGCATTATTTATTTATTCTTTTTGTTTGTAAGTTACAACGAAGTAATTATGAATATTTAACTTTTCTTGTCGGCGTGCCAACCAAATTAGTGAAGAAAGCAAACCCCAGCAACAATAGCAACACAGAACAAAAGATCAGGACAACAACTGGACGCCGAACAACAACATAACAAAACATAAGCTTTATGTTGCTTATCGAGGTAACAATCTTCTCCGTGCCAATCATCCGCAAATATAGTCTGAAGCCAAAAAACAATCCGATATGGAGCTTTAAAAATATAATAATGACCACGTTTACTAACACAAATCCTTAAATAACACGAATGACGTCAATGCAGGTGATTCTGACGTATCAAAAATACCTGTTAACACATTTACGATATAAAGTCAACATATAAAAGTCGTTGAGATAATTAAAAAATACAGAACATTCCGCTTTTAGACTTGACAGAATTTGATGTATATTAATATTGAGAACATTGGGATCTCATACATTTCGATTCCAAATCACGATACAATACAAACAGAACAATATCGATACTATCAACAGTACCTAACCATTGTAGCCTTGATGGAATGATGTATTAGTCTTGGCAGCAGACACAATGAATTTCCACCTGCTGACGTGGTCGATTGCATTCATCAGTCTCAGATCACAGGGAGTTCAATGTAGATATAGTACAAAAACTAACTCGCATTGGACCTTAAAATAGGTAGTCATGTCTCTCTCATATTAACGCAATTTGGCACAATGTTGTTTTTCTGTACGCTATTGTCATCTCGTTCTTGCAAAATCGATGGATAACTGTAAATTTCGGTCAGCGTATAGATCAGATATATTAATTCTCAACCTTCGGTATAATTATGTTTTCAATGTATGTTGTTTATCCCCAAAATATCGAAAGACAGCAAAGTAGATTGCACCAGGCATACCATATTTTTTCATGGGGAACTTTGTCTACTCTATCAATGGCACGGATAAGTTCGTACACACATTTGTACGGTGCTTTAAGCATTGCAAATATATATAATACACTGATTTTAGCAACTGTTTCTTTCAAATCAATATCGTAAGGCTGACACCCCCAGCATCTGAACTTAAAATTCAGCAACAAGCAGACACCAAGTGATCAAATCTGCGATCGCTGGCTGGAAAATTTATTCTGTATATTGTTCGATAATAGTTTTTTTTCTGTGGTAAGTCAAATTGTAATAATATTTGACTTTTTCTCGCTCTGATTCAACGATACGCTTTATTTCAAGGGCACGAAATCAGGCAAACAATGTATGGTTTCTTTGTATACAGATATGTTTGTATTCCTTGGAGTGCTTTCATCCACTTGCGCGTAGGACTATTACATGGATACTCAAGCTTTCGACTGATTTTAATTTGATTGCTACGTTTGTTTGATTGCTTCGTTTCTGTGATTACTTTGTTTGTGTGGATCGTTTGAAGATGAACCAGGAAACCAAGGGTATTTCACTTGTATGACAAATGAATGGTCCATTTATTACTATTGCCTCTTTAAAAATGGTGGAATTCCGTTTTATACTGATTTTTATTTGATTGCTTCGTTTGTTTGATAGCGTTGGGGTGAACGAGGAAATCAAGTGTATTTCACTTGTATGACGACGAATGGTTCCTTTATTAGTATAACCTCA
>JARFOD010100152.1:0-16619 GCA_031763545.1 Mopalia muscosa
AAGATGTTTACTACCAGATATTTGTTAGATCTGCATATGTAAACACCCTTTCATTATTTTAAACATATTTATCTGTAATTATGTTGCTGCTGATATTTTGGGAGAGAAGCCTACTCGGCTTATCCTGCAATAAACTTGAACTTGAACTTGAATTGATCAATTGGCTCATTTGGACACCCTGTTTTAACAAACTTTTACATGCAGGACATAGGTAAACTGTTAAAGTTGGACACCCAGTTACTTAAAAACTGAGACAAAATGACCATTTTGGACACCATACTTTGGATTTCTGGCTAAGCCCCTACATTTAGCTCGTAGCTAAGAGCATCAGTAAGCCGAATCGCTTTTAGTCTGATTGTTTTGTGCTTGTGTTGTCTTCTCTTTGTTGACGGTGATACAGAGTCTGATATCCTTTCACCATTCGGCAAGCCCGCCATTGTATAAGTTAAACAAGCCAATACATATCCTGGGTCTTCACTTCTTAAGTAATCGTTGGGGTGGTTTTAATAATGTTGCCTCTATGATTTTCCACCATAGTTAACCAAGAAAATGTGTGAAATGGACAATACGTCACCATAAAAGTGAAATACCCTTGAGTATGATGTTAAACCCACAAACAAACAAATAGTTTAAAACAAGTGCCTAATTAATTTAATACTGTACAAAAAACAAATACTGTTCAAAAACAAATCATAAACAAAATTATGGTGTTTAAGTTTTCGGAATGTTAATGGAGACAGAAGATTGAAGCATATGTGTCCAATTACGTGCACACCATAAAGGTATTGCCGCCATGCAGAAAATAATAATTATACATCAGAAAACAGTGAGTGTCTAATGGAATGGCTTCCCTCTCGGGTGTCCTTATCACTGAATAAGTTACAACAATCGCTGATTCGCGTCAGTTTAAATCAGTTTGACGAGATAAGGTCAGTCAGCAAAGCGAAGCACATCCATCCAACTGGCTAGCCTCCTAGCCTCGACAACGACACAGAAAATCAATAATGGAGATCAAACTGGCTTTACTGGGTCTAGCGGAATACCGGAAAATTAATTACACTTTATATTATGCCTTAGTAACGGAAGCGCTTTTCAATGATTTCTCTTTACTGAAGTCAATGTATAGAGACCGACTGTCGATGTTGTTCTGTCTTGAAAACCTAATGCTTAGCTCAATAATGTTAACACGGGGCTGTCAATGGCTTCTCAAAATGTTCTTGTTGTTTTTTGGAGTAAAAGTCTTAACAAAAAATTGGAAGAAATGTTCAGAAATATGTTAACAGAAATGTATTACATTTATTTAAAAATAACAAGTTATTTTAGACAATCGAAGGCTTTTACAAGGTTTCTTCCAGGTATTCCACCATAATTGATAGGCAAGGAACAGTGTGAAGTTGACAATCCGTGGTCATATAAGTGAAATGCTCTTGAGTACAACGTTAAACACCAATCAAACAAAGAAACAAACCAATCAAACAAACAAACACAGACAGGAAGGACACACAGGTGTGTAGCACCTGTTATAGTTTACCTGCTCTCAGTAAAACAATTTAAGATCCTAGAATAACTAGGCTGACTTTAATCACCCAAAATAACATAAAATTTTGTCCATAAAATAACAGCTTTGGAAGCTATTTAAATGACTTAAAATTGAATCAGGGAGTTAGATGTCACTCTTTGCAGTTGACAATCATAAGGATTTTTCAGACAGCATAAGCTTGTTTATCTGGATGCTATAGTACTTATCTAACTGAGTATCAACAATTAGGTGTTAAAAGTTATGTAATTTCAAAATGTTAATCCAAAAGTTTAATGCTTGAACAGATAGAATGTATATAATACCTAGATAAGTAGAATGAATAATTTCAAACTGTGACTTCCCAAGCATTGAAATGTAGGTCAACCTGTGTCATTCAAATTACAAGAGTTTATTATTAACACTTTAATGTTTGCGGAGTCAGTCATAAAATAGGTTCATTCACACTTACAAACCAATACTGCATATACTCCAACAAGAAACTAGGAGACCCACGTCTATATAACAAGGGACACCAAAAGCAGGGCCTGATCCAGCCCGATTTTGAACCCATTTAAACAGGTTTGGGGGCCACAAATTTGGGATCCCAAACCCTGCAGTTTTTAAAAAAAAAAAAAAGTGAAAATTTGTACTCAAGTTGATAGTGAAAGTGATACCAAACCATTTCCCACGCTTCGTGAAGCACAAGAGACACCCCCCTTCCGGACACTCCCCCCAACTTGGGCACAAGTGCCCTCGGCTGAAGCTGTGCTTCAGATTGATCGTAACATGATGGGTGCCTAAACTTTTACCCTGGATCAGGCCCTGCCTAAAGGGTTGCCCCATGGACTTGTACCTGTTGCTCATAGCCGACAAAGCGCACTTAAAGCAGCTACCCTATTAAACCACCTTATATTTCATACTAATAGCTTCCAAAATATTAATTTTATCAACAAATTTGAGGTGAATTAGGTTATCAGATACAAGGCAAAGCATTAATTAACTACAAGGACTTCAACTTGTAACAGGTTTTTAAGAGGTAAATCTACTGTAATCATCGTCTAACAATGGTACATCCAAACTATTAAATCTACTCGCAGCTCAAGCCAGATTTCTGCAACTGTTTGACAGTATTTCAAAATGTGGACATTCCTTTCTGACCTTCCTGGGGTGTAAGAAGTTTTTAAATCAATCAGTCAATCAATCAGTCAGTCAATGCCACAGATATGCTTGTAAATGGTAGTCTTGTAATGTCCCAGACAGGAGCATGGAATGCGGTCCTCCGACGTCAAAACTCTAGGGATTCATCAACTTTTTACTTATGTCACAATGCAAAAATGTGTTTGATGTCCTGTAAAAGCTCCACTATCACGATTGGTTCTGACATCAGAGGACCGCTTTGCAAGGATAATATTACCTCCCTTGCCAACTTCCCGAGACTCCCATTGTTGCCCCCCCCCCCAATCCCCCTCTTTATATATATATATATATATAAGGACATAAGGCGATTGTGTGTCTGCAGTCTTAAGGATACCCCAACCCCCCTACAGAGTGTTTTCACTACTGTGAATTTTGTAACACATCTATAGATATTCTGAATTGTCTTTTTCTGCAGAACAATAATAAGTAAATTATTTTTTTCTAAAACTTACAGAAAAAAAATATTTTGCATAAAAAGTAAAATTTTGCTACCTCTTTTTCAAATTGCTACTTTTTTTCAAATTTTACACTATTTACGTCAACTGTTCAATTCTAAATCAAGGTATAATATATTTTGTGAACCCAAAAACCGTCATTCAGTTTTTTCATATTTGTCTTAGGTTTTTGGCAATATTGGGTTAAAAGTAAAAAAATTAAAAAAATGAGTCAAAATAGTGAAATTCAACTTCTTATCTAAGAAGTAAGAAACGAAAAAAGATATTAAAAATCTGAATGAAAGTTTTTTAGTTTTATATGTTAAGATGAAGTGTGCAAAAAATCAGTTCTGTAGGTATAAAACTAGCTGAGTAGTAGGCATTTTCCCAAGTACGGTACACTGAAAAATGAAAGCAGAGAAAACGGTTAAAATGTATTTCTGGTCTATTTTACGACAGTTTTACCTCTTTCATGCTACATTCTTTAAAGTAATTCAATCTAGTTTTTTCACAATTTGTTTATAATATCGAATTGAGTCATTCTATGTATGTTTTGCAAATAAGTATGCATAGATATTGTGAAATATACCAGTTTTTCTTTAAAATTGACAAGAGCTAACCGTGTCAAATGTTAGTTGAATTCCATTCAAGCTGTGATCAATCTCTCAACAGGCTAACACCAATCAACCACATGCGGCGTCAGTGAATAAGTGCTCAAAATACAATACCCGGAAACCGTTGATACGTGTTGGAATATGCAATAATAAAAAAAATCGCAAATTTTGAGCTGAGGGGGGATTAGAGTATCCTTAACTAAGTCTACGTCCCGGGGTGTTGGATGATGACATGTATTTCACCTACGTGCAATATTTCTTTATTTGCGGTTTTCAATATTTTCTTTGCAGAGGGACATTAAACGTAAGCTCGGGTAAATAAAACATTTATTTAAACATCAGGAAATGAAGTAGGTGACTCTGAGTTAGTGTCCATGTAGATGTGAATTCGTATCCAAATAAACTGTACAGTATATTATTATAGAAGCGTCCATGGTGCCCAAAAAAAGAAAATCGGAGAGAACCAGATCATGATATGCAACTGTTAAAATAGTCCGGCTGCCTTCGGTGCGTCGAAAGTCGTCTCCCCTGTTCTTGGGTTTTAAACATGGCGCGTATATAGACGAGTGTTGCTGTCTAGCGCGCTAGCTAGCTGAGGGGCGACAGCTCTGTTGAATATGAGACTGTACATGATTACATCATCGGACGTCAATTAAACAGTGGTCATTTTTTTTTTCAAGTCAACCAATAAACATAGTCCTTGCTGTCCTTAACTAAATTAGCCTACACCAGAACCATGTTGCATTTAGTTCCTATTCGGCAGATTATCGTAACTTGTGCTGGTGTGTTGTCGTTGCCTGGCAAATTACCGTGCACATTTAGAAATACACTGGGACTAACTAGACAACGATGCCAGCCCCAGATGGATTTGTTGCGGCAAAATGATATCATTTGACAAAACGTGGTATTCGGGGACGAACTTTTAGCTTCTGTCTAACATAGATGTGTTACACAATTGCCCGGCTGCAAAGGATTACGATTGGGAAGTACATAAAAACTACTTCACATCTATACACTATGAATATATAGATTATACAATGTGCAATATAAAGTCTGCCGGGAATATGATGAGCGCATGGTAAATGCAAACAAACGACATCAAACACATAAGTTAGCTTAGGAGTAAAATTTAAACCTAAGCAATATGTTTTTTGTGTGTTGTCCCTCCAATTTCTCTCAATGTAGCCCACGGAAGTCTCATTAAAATCTAGTCTGACCAATTTTAGTAGGAACACATACGTTTTGTTCGATGTACTAATTATAGGCCTACTAATTCGTACTAGCCCTGTTTACATGATGTAAACTGGGCTAAATTGTTACCAAAGCCAATTATAGAGGGTTTGAATAATCATTGATGGCGTGTTGAGGTTTATAAATTTGGCATTAATTTTTGTAAGCAGAAAAAAATCTTTAACTGTTAGTAAACAGTTTTGTTATCTTTGTATGGTGGGTTTGAGCTACAGCTTATACCCAAACCCATAGGCCTAGCCGCCCACGTTGTAGGAACTTAGGAACTTCCCTTGACTTTATGAACATTTGTTTGTTTCGAAGATGCATTTCTTTCTGCGCACAATATACATTTTATTTAATTTTGCGGGGGATGTGGGGTAAAAAATCAATACTCTCAATCAGCTGGCTTAAAAAGCCTAACTCGCCTTTTATGAAAAATGTATTTGACAGACCACAGTGTTACAAGTAGACAGCTTCAGTACCTTCACAAACAGAAAATAAACTATAAAACAAATTAACACTTAAATACAATTTTAAGTTTTAAATTTTGAAACGTCGATTTATTCTTAAAATTGCTGTATAACAGATATTTCCTGCTAAAAACCTTTATTATATGGCTTATATACATCTATGTGAGACGTATGCACCGAATGAAATCATACAACAGGTTGAAACTATATATTTTGAATAAACGAAGAGAGAAAAATTTGCTTGCCTCCGCCGGGAGTCGAACCCAGGACACCTATGTTGAAACTATATACATATATATCAATTAATAAACTTGCCTCTTCAGTTTTATCTAGAGGATGAGTTAGTTGATCCATTCGGACATAATTCATTTGGGTGAAAAACGTTATTTTTTGTTTGAACTTCAGACCACTTACTTACATATCCCTGAGTTGCGTAAATGATTGAAGATCAAATTTTGAATATAATAAAAGTTTGTTTATTCGCTCAGATGACTATAATTCTTGGGGCACTGAATAACAAAGTGAAAATTAAATTTATTAAACCAAAGATGTATAACTTATCACTTAGAAGTCAAGCCAGTTCTAAAAAAAAAATAGATACATGAGCAATTAATGCTCAGAGGTGCTGATTAATGAGCCTCCAAGAGAAATCAGCAACAAGGGGGATAAGTCTTACGGACATTCTGACCAAGAAATAAGTCATAACAGGCTATAAAGAAGTTATTGCACCCGGCGAAAACCCCACTCATATAACGTTCCTAAACCAAGCTATCTTGAAAACCTTGTATATTTGCTTGGCTTAAAGAGTCCGGAATATTTGGGGTTTTTAAAGATAACCGGTGGAAAGCAAACATTTAAACCAATAAATGTTCCATCTGGTGAAGGGTAAATTGTGGTGAAGGTTGCAAATTTATCTGATTTTTTTTTTGTGGCCACAAACATAACAATAATCTTATATTTGGTTTGGATATAGGTTTGGAGAGGCCGGCGATAGCGGCGGATAAATTTGCAACCTTTACCCAAGTTAAGATTGGCGATACGTATGGCTAAAGACGGATGAATTAGCCCTATACATTGTAAATTTACACGTTTAAGTTATCTCCTTTTGTAAAAATAAAATTAAAATGCTATGTTGAAGGTTGGTAAGATACCAGTCATTGTGTTGGGTGTATCTTAAACAAATCGGAGAAAAATCAGGTATATTCTTTGAGAGGCTGGCGATACCGGCGGATCCATTTCCAACCTCCACCAGGGGTTCAGATTGTTTGAATGCATGTGCACTAGTCACAATGTTCAGTAGTTGGAAGTTTCAATAGTCCGAATTGTTTACTGCGATATAATGTAAAGTGAAGATCTTACTGCAATCGTTGCATGTGTAACAGCTGCTGGTTTGGCAAACATGAAAGTAGGGTCGTTTAGAATATACTCTTAGAAATAATGATCCTTTAGGGTTTTTTAGAAAAGAGGATGGCCCTTTATGGAACCCTTTGGACATAAACGGTTCTTTGATATAAAAAGAAAGGGATCAATGCTTGGGACAGTTGCTGTGAGGGTTCCGGACAGAACCGTAAAGGGGTCCACTAGAGTCATGACCGAAGACCCCTTAAGGGCTCAATTGGAGGCATATTTTTTTCACAATGTACCAAAACAACGGACAAAAGGTGTAGAATAAACAACATTAAAAGGTGAGGACAAACATTAGAAAACAATAGGTATAACAATAGAACTGGAGTGAAATACAATAGCTGACCTGAGTTTCAATATGATCGAGTGTATTACATGAGTTGATGCCAAAAGCTATAACGTCACAATTGTATCTCAACAAGGGAATTGTGATAATTGTGCAGTCTAACAGTGCGAATTTAGTCATAGTACCGAGGGCGCGGCCAAATTCAAAGATGTAAAATGCGTTTGGGTCCAAAGATACAACTAAATAGGGAAACACATTCATCTTGTGCGGGGCAATTGGGGTTCTCCAAGATTAAAATATTTAAATTATTCAAAAGGCACATTTGTTTCACAAATAGAAATAAAACTTTACACATAAAAAATTTGAAAACGTCTGGACCCCTAAAAAAGGATGTTAGATGCTGGAAGACTGCTGGACAGTTTTTCCCTTTGTCTTCTCGCATTCCTGTTAATTGTCAGACTTCCACAGGTGTTATACTTGCGAACCTTGGAAACTAGTGGACCTTCCGCCCATCTTCTTTCATAAACTTCGGTCTTGTGAACCATTAATGGGTTAGTTAACATTCATTGGGCTAACGGAGCACAACCGGGCTAGAAAACCATCGTCGGGCTACTGAACCATCATCGGGCTAGTGCAACGTCGTCGGGCTAGATAATCCATCATTGGGCTAGGGAACCATCATCGGGCTACTGAACCATCATCGGACTAGTGAACCACCATCGGGCTAGTGAACCATCATCGGGCTAGTGAACCACGATCGGGCTAGTGAACCATCCTCGGACTCCTGAACCATCATCAAGTCACTGAACCACTATCGGGCTAGTGAACCATCATCGGGCTAGAGAACCATCATCGGACTAGTGAACCACCATCGGGCTAGTTTACCATCATCGGTCTAGTGAACCATCATCCGGCTAGTGAACCATCATCAGGCTATTGAACCATCATCGGCCTAGTGTACCGTCGTCAGGCTAGATAATCCATATTCGAGCTAGTGAACCATCATCGGGCTCAGTAGTGAACCATCATCGGGCTAGAAAACCATTGCAGGGCTAGTGAACCGTCATTGGTCTAGTGTACCGTCGTCGGGCTAGATAATCTATCATCGGCAAGGGAACCATCATCGGGCTACTGAACCATCATCGGGCTAGAGAACCACCATTGGGCTAGTGAACCATCATCGGGCTAGATAATCCATCATCAAACTTGTGAACCACCATCGGGCTAGTGAACCATCATCGGCTAGTGAACAATCATCGGGCTAATGAACCAGCATCTGGCTAGTGAACCCTCATCTGGCTAGTAAACCATCATCAGGCTAGTGAGCCATCATCAGGCTTGTGAACCACCATCGGGCTAGTGAACTATCATTGGGCTAGTGAACAACCATCGGGCTAGTGAACCATCATCGGTCTAGTTAACCAGCATCAGGCTAGTGAACCAGCACTGGGCTAGTGTACCGTCGCCCGGCTAGTGAACCAGCATCTGGCTAGTGAACCACCATTGGGCTACTGAACCATCATCGGGCTAATCTACCGTCGTCGGGCTAGATAATCCATCATCGGGTTAGGGAACCATCATCGGACTAGTGAACCATCATCAGTCTAGTGAACCAGCATCAGGCTAGTGTAACGTCGTCCGGCTAGTCAACCACCATCAGGCTAGTGAACCAGCATCGGACTAGTTAACCATCATCGGGCTACTGAACCATCATCGGGCTAGTGTAATGTTGTCGGGCTGGATAATCCATCATCGGGCTAGGGAACCATCATCGGGCTACTGAACCATCATCGGGCTAGTCACCACGATCGGGTTAGTGAACCATCATTGGGCTACTGAACTATCATCGGGCTACTGAACCACCATCGGGCGAGTGAGACACCATCGGGCTATGAACCGTCGTCCGGTTAGTGAACCAGCATCAGGCTCGTGAACCATCATCGGTCAAGAGAATCCATCATCGGGCTAGTGAACCATCATCGGGCTAGTGAGTCATTATGTGTCTGTTTAATCAGCATCGGGCTAGTGAATCGTCATCGGGTTATGAACCATCATCAGGCTTGTGAACCATCATCCGGCTAGTGAACTTTCATCGGGCTATCGTGAACTATCATCGGGCTAGTAAACCTTCATTGGGAGAGTGAACCATCATCTGGCGAGTGAACCACCATCGGGCTAATCAATAACCATCGAGCTATGGAACCTTTGGGTCAGTGACTAATACCAGCATGCAGTATATATCTTGCCTCATGCATGGAAGAATCCTATTCCGATTAAGTTTCACACGACCTGATTAGCGAGCTTCATATTAATGGTTGGAATCCAAAAATATAGCGTTCGTTTAAGGTCAAACAGCGAATGTCTAGACACTTTTATTCCACACACAGCTATGGTTTTAGCTTTACAAATACAAAACATGGAGGCATGGTTTTTTGTTTTACTTTTCTACAATCACAAGACATTATTTTGATTTTGTAAGGCAATAGAATACATCCATTCCATATGTGATCAAGGGGACTAACTCTTTCAATACTTCTGAGTATTCCATCAACCAGAACGTTCACCATCAAGTAGCATACAATCGAACTAGCGGCAACTGAACCCTTATATCACAGAACATCTCGCACACCAGAGACTAGACGCAGCTCACTGGAACTAGTTGATTGAGCTTTATGTAACTCCCGATTACCTGGGTTTACTTACATACGATCAGTTGCAACTGCTTACAGAAAGTGGAACATGCGCGCTATCTATATAGGATTGGACGGCAACTATTGCTGACAGACGAAAATGAGCTAAGTAACGACTAATTAGTTGCCGTCGATCGTGAACTTGTCCAGTGGATCTGACAAGAATTAGTTGTCACCTGACGTTTAACTGCGACATTAAGCGTTATCCGGAGGTAGGGCGTTGACGGCTTTAATTAAATAACCAGTTTGTGGTATATCACATTTAAGGTAGTAAATAACATAACGTGTTTCAAATAAGTTTTAGACTTGACTGTTTATGGGAGAGAATAGATATATATGTGCCAATATCTTGTTTGCTTAATATTTAGCATGCGTCTACTTAATTGGATATGTTCGTTACCTTCTCTCAAGATATTTGTAGATTATGCCCATAACAAGTCGATACTAAGAAACTTGTAGATAGGAGTTTATCTAAAACACGATTGTCATCTGTTTTACTTAATCAACATTCCTGTAATTGCTTTTCTAGAAATACATATATACTAGTATATGCTTACAAGATTTGGGATAATTTCAAACGAAATATGCTTGGAAACGTTTAATAAATATGTTCAATATACACTTATCCCCTCAAACACACAAATGTTGTATGTATTATCATAAAGTGGATGATATACGGAAATAATGCATGTTAAATGTTGACAAGAACAATTCACAAGATATATATGCCTATAAGTGTTGTTATTCTTTAAGATATATAACATATACAGTTCACTTGCATATGTTTATGCAATAGGCTACTTGTTTGGTCCAGGACACACGTTAATAATTAAGTACACAGATAAGCTACGATGTGCATACGCGTATACATTAACAGAGAGATATAAGTATTGTCGTTCAGATATTAATGAAAGACTGATCAATGTAGCGTCAGGTAAATTAATTAAATATTGCCACTGTAAGTGTTAGATTATTTCGCCTGCATGTATTACGTATGCGCGAAAAACGTCTGTACAAGATGACTGGAGTTGTAACATTTAATGCTTTTTTGACGGATTTTTTAATGATATTATTTGATGTGGCGCAGGCTGGCCCAAGCTCCCTGTTTAGTTAATTCTTCAATTCGACAGATACTAAAAAGGCGATGGTCAAAAAAACGTTTAGTGCATTTACTTTAGTAAAGCAATGGTGCACATCAGATTCGAAACATTCTTTTTTTAGTTTTTAGTTTTCCCCTTCGCTTATTAGGGAAATCCTTTTTCTTTGTTATTCCTGTGAGTGGCTATGTGTGATTTTTACGATTATACCTCCATAACATATAAATGCTACAAATCTGCATATCAAAGTGGTTGGCTGGTTGAATACTGGTTGTACAGATGACAAACATAACGGCAAAGTAATATCATCCAATAAAGCGGCATCTGTAGTAAATTGGTGGCTTTTAATTCACGACAGGTATAGAGTAAGTATTGTTATTGCTAATATAAAACAAATAAAATATCCCGAATAAACTCTGCTCTATTAATTATTTGTAGACTTGTTATACTTCTCGCATATAGTTGCCTTGCATTGTAAGTGTTGAACAATGGATTAATATATTATTTTTAAAAAATGACCGCGAAATATGAGAAATCGGTAAAGAAAATAAATTTATTTATAAAAAAAAAAGAAAAACAAAAAATAATAATAATACAAAGTATTTTTATATAATTCAGGGGGAGGCAAGCAAATTTCTCTCTCTTCATTTATTCAATATATATATACTCCCTTTTGTTAGTTATAGTCTCATTATTGAGACTTATATAGTCTTGCGACTATGACTTTTAATATTCCGATTGGGACGTAGGCCTATAGTTCCCCGATTCGAAATTATAGTCTCATCTTTGATACAGTCTCCTGATTAGGACTCACTCACATATATATGAGATCGACAGACGGACTCGAACTCGTGTGCGGCGCATCCACGTAAGATGGTAAGTTGACAGGTAGGCCTATAATCTGACAGAAAATTGTTCACAACGTGGCCCCACTATACGCTGCCGGAAGGTTATATTAAGATTATTTTTTTAACAACATCAGTTCTAAGTCTATCTTGACGTATAGCCCTTAATGACGTCTTACCTTCCCAATTTTATACGACAGTGATTTGTCGTTATTTAGTTCAAATCAATGTATAATAATGCGTTCAGTAGGCTTGTAAATAAGTAACTAGTCTTGTTTAATGTACTTATTGATAGCGAAACGGCGTACCTGACCATTTATTTTTATTTCAGCAATGGTCAGTCGTGCTGAGAGATACAAACAAATCCACGTGGTTGTCAAGTAGTCCCGCCCCTTTTATGCCGAGATCACGTTTCCCGAGCTGTGCGAGATTCTGTGAGACCAAGCCATTTCGACAGTCATATACATTTTCAACATGGCTTCGCAGCCAAATAGTACGACTGCGGGTAAATTTAGTGACACATATGAACTAAAAGAAGAACTTGGCAAGTAAGTACGATGATCGTATAGGGGCTGCTTATGTAAAGCGCTCATTGTCTTCGAAAGATAGAGGGATTAGCTCTGTTTTGTGTAATTTGTGTGTAGAAAATCTGGGATACAACCGATGAGACTAGCTTGTCTGCAAGCCGGCTGCTGTCAGTGACGGACAGGCTTGATGCAGAGATGAGGCCGCTCGCGTATAATACATCTAGCTACTGACTAGGCCTTCAAGTCTACTACTTAGTTTAAGCTTACAATTGGGGAATTATCTTGTATATTTGGCGTTTGTGTTGGATTTTGTCAAACTCAAGATCAATGCATATTTATTTATGTCGTTCTCTAGTTGGTCTGCTAGGGACAGAATCGTTGACGAGCCACAAGACCTCGTCTCTGTAATCGACAAGCTCTGTCTTCACTACACTGCTCCTTAAATGAATTTCCTTGTATTTCCAGGGGTGCCTTTTCCATTGTACGCAGATGTGTTCAAAAGTCCACTGGTTTGGAGTTTGCGGCAAAAATAATTAACACAAAGAAATTGTCAACAAGAGGTATGGTATTAGGCCTATAAAGCTATAATTGTTGCCATGTATTGATATTGTAACTGTATTGTTCTACATGTTCTGTTCCATTGGAAGTATACAGATTCAAATATATCAGACTTACAACAAACACTGTGACATACTGTTATACAAATTGTTTTGCATACATGTGTGATCCTGTAGTACAATTGTTAAAGTTTTTACCATGTATTGGTAGAATGCCCAGCATCTCCTTAAAGTAGGCTCATTTCTCATATTCCATTCCTGTAGTAAGCAAAATTTGGAGTAAACCGTGTGTATTGCTCACTGAATACTCTGCCCAATTAATTCGGCCCTATATTATACTCAGTCATCCCTCTGGCTATGGGCAACATTATGGAAATACTTCACATGTTGGTTGTGCTAGTGTCAATTATTGTTGGAATGCAACGCTGTCTTATAAGTCACTTAGGGAAATACCCTTAAGCATGGTGTAAAACACCAATCAATCAATCTATTCAGTTTTTTACAAACATTTTCTTGTCTATTGTTGACTTTAGAGTTCATAAACAGGCCAGGGTAGATTATTGCATATATGAGTTTTTCATTTGGCAGTCTTGGTGGGGTAATAAGGTTCAGCATTCAACATGACCAGACCCATTACATTGTTTTAGTTTTAAAATCATTTGGAAATTGTTTCTTTCTAAGCTCTTTCAGAACATCAAAAACAACATTATTCTATGTCACCTGGAATTGACGGAAAAAGCTCTGGAAGCATTGCAATGCTGAAACTGATCGACTAGCTTTAAAATAAACTATACTTAGCTAGAAATATATGCTGACATACTATTTGACGAATCATTAATTTACCACCAGGACTGGGAAAGTGCATTTTTATTTCTGTTTTAGTGTGCTTTTGTCATAGATACCAACAAAACAAGGTCGCCATATTCCTGTCCGCCCCTTGTAACAACCTATTAGAACTGTTACATTTATATACAGTTAATACTGCTACATGAATACCCAAGGAGTGCAGGCAAAGATACTCTGTCTGTCCAAATGTTAAATATCAAGTCTATGTCCTTTTTAAAGCTTATAGTATTCTGTCCTAAAAAGTCCAGCGCAGTGCAAATGACATTGTGTTGTGTTTTTAGTGGTCCAAAAACACCATGCGTGTATGACTCTGAATCTGATATTCATTAACACACTTTGAAAAAACTTCATTGACCCATATTTTTTAATTAAGGAATCATCATAGATCTTTTATAAGTCTATGGATATTAATATATTTTGAAAGGATTAAAGATAATGTTGATATGTAAATTTGAGTATGATATTTGCTCGGCTCATTGCATTGTCGCTACTCATTGTCAGTCAGCATTAATGTGGAACTCTGTTCAATTAATAGTCTGTGTTAATATTGATTTGTTTGGATTGCCACTGTACAACAGATTGCAGACCTTAATATGTACATGTATGTCAAGCCATGTATTTCTACTGAGCTCCAACACCAAATTGAGGTTTTATTAATCAACAGCTGACAGGAACTCATGCAGTCATCATGTATGCAAGATAAGCAGAAAACAAAGTGAAAAGATAATACGAAATAAATTAACTATTTAAATAATTGTGTTTACAGTACATTGAGTTGATCTTTAATATGTATTAAACTGTCGGCCTAAATCTGCTGACATTTACAAGGATCTCACCCTGCATCTGATGTGACCAGTGCCATTATCATATGACAGTCATAATGGAAATTATGCTTTTTTCAAATCAGTAATTATATCTTGGCAGTTAGAGCACTTAAGGGATTTGCTTGACAGACATTAAAAGAATAAAATAAAGGATAAATGGTCTGATATAATTTACATTAGTACAATTTGTGAATTGTATTTGTGGGAACATGTGTATTCTGGGTAGGTAGTAGTGGGAGTCTCAGGAAGTTGGCAAGGTAGGTAATTTAATCCTTGCAAAGCGGTCCTCTGACCTCAGAACATTTGTGATAGTGGAGCTTTTACATGATGTCAAACACATTTTTGCATTGTGACGTTACTAAAAAGTTGATGAATCTTGACCGTTTTGACGTGAGAGGACTGCCTGCAATGCCACCTTTTTGTTGTTATAAGACTCCCATTGTCACCAATGTTTCAGTTACTGTGAGTTACGCAGTACCGGTACTTATTAGTGAAGCAAAAAAGAAAGCATTCTCAATATAAATAAACTCAATGACCTCTTTTTAATTTTATTGGAAGCAAGGACAGGCAGAGGGTTGTCCACCTGTCCAAATGAACACCCTGAATTGAACAATTACCACATTTGAACACCCTGTTTTAAGAAACTTCAACATGCAGAAGATAGGGAAACTGTTATAATTGGACACCCAGTGACTTAAAAAGTAAAGCAAAATTACCATTCTGGACACCTTACGTTTGATTTCTGACAGAGAAGAAAAATATATTTGATTTAGATGGGGAACAAAAACATTAAGACCAGTTTTCAATCTTTTTACCTGGTTGGATTCTCCAAGTTAATGTTTGGCATCCATGGAAGCAGTATGTAAGCCAGAATGGTAAGACAGGGTGTCTCACATTTACTGACTAAGCATATGTAGTCCAGGGTCTGGCCATCTGAGGGCCACCTTGGCCTATATTGACATAAATGACAGGCTTTGTGTTACTTAATATTACGCTTTAACAAATGACATAATTTTAAAACAAAGAAACTAGACTTGCGAGCCTCGCTTTGGAAAACATACCACTACTCAGCCAGCAGACGGCGCTAGAGCTTTACTTCCTATTCTACGTTGACCGTTTGTCGAGCGAAAGGCTTCTATTATGAGTAGAAGTTATTTTACTTGGTGAGAATAGTCCCCGTCTCAATCGTATGTATTTTAATGCAATAAATGATTATGCCCGTCTCAGTTGAAAGATACCCGTCTCATTACCCCATAGGAGGCTTCCCCATTGCCGGGAAGGGTTGATGGGCCGCTGGCTAACACTATGTATGGAAGTTGATTGGGGTGAATCGGGTAATAGCGGTGATTTTGGGTGGGTTTTAATTATTTGGGGTTTTCTACCCTATTTCAGCAAGGCTGTTTAAGAGGTGGGCCAGTCATCATAAAGTGAACATACATGTAAGTTGAGAACAGTGTTAAACCTAAACAAACAAACAAACAGTGTAGATATACCTTTGTGTCATATTATTTTATACTTGTTTAAAGTAAATAGTTAAACCATTAAAAGCAAGAAAAGCTGTCACTGAGACGTTTTCCATTAAGACAAGCTTAAAGAAGGAATTGTGTTTAATTGGATACAAAAAAATGTCAGTGAGAAGGGGACCATGTGCATTATTTATGCACTGTGTTTCCCTTGTCTAATGTTTTAGCTCACACTTACACATGCTAGCCAAGCATTCTTGTGTGGGTTGAAGATACATAAAACATCACAAAATCAATTAAAATCAATCCTTGTAAAGTTTTTGCCGAAAAGTATCCACATGCACATCACTATCTTGATACGCATACATGTTTATATTGTGCTTTAGAAAAGTAAACCATAAAGCTAACTGTTCATATTTGGGGCCCCACTAGTTATGGGCAGTTTGTTTGAAGAGTACTCAGTAGCAACGCTGTTTTCAGCCCTGTGAAGGAGCAGGTGGGCCATGGCCCTGCAGAATACTCCCTCGGCTTCCTCGTTCGATCGTAAGAGGCTAGAAAAGAGGTTGCTTTCTGTTGCCCTGGTGTTCGCAGAGCTAAAGGGTAACGGGAAGCAGAT
>JARFOD010100163.1:2608-16619 GCA_031763545.1 Mopalia muscosa
GTATAATACACAAGAAGTGTAATTCTTAACACTGAGATCTTCTCTTTGCTCAATGTTTTAACACTTTATTTTGTCATCATAAGGAGTAAGGATGACTGGTGATGACGAAATAAAGTGCTGCAGCATCAATATATTGGATCTTTTAGCATATTACCAAAAAAAAGTGTCCTTTCGACCTTGTTAAATCAGAATCTGTTGAGAGCCAGACAAGACAAATCTACCCAGGATTTCCCTTGTTGCATTATGATATCCATTCATACCCGCTAAGTATTATATAAATGTCAAATAGACTTAACCTTAAGACTGCATACCAAAATATCCAATATTAATCATTATTCACACAGGATTTGAAGTCGGCTTTTATATGTGTAGTTTACTTTCAAAATAGTATGGAATTTAATTTAACCATATAATAGTCAATTAAACAACAGAGATTTCAAAGAAGATAATTTATTATTCATTAAACTTTGTGCCCTGTTATAATGGCGATCTCTTCTATCGTTCTAACTGTGCTAATTGAAGGGCAGTTTTCCTCCTCTGATATCAACAAATCAGAGGAGTCAATTTGGTTACGGAAAAAATGTAGGCATTCAAAATAACTGTTAATTAATGTTAATGTAGGATTTATATACATATTCATATATGTGCAGTGAGCCTCTGTAGCTCAGTCTGTAGAGTGTTGGGTCTGTAACCCAATTGAGTTTGAATCCCGGTGGAGGCAAGCACATTTTTCTCTCTGTGTTTATTCAAAATATATCTATGTGAAAATCAATCCGAAATAAAGGCGGTAGAGAACTTTGGATAGGAAACTGAAAAAAATATGCTAGAAACTCACCTGCAAATTTTTGTATGTAAAGAAGCCAAAAGTTAACAATAAGTGTTTAAGAAACCGAGTAAGGCTCAGTTTGAACTGTGGCCAGGTTTTAGTGTAGAGTTAAAGGAAATCAATGGTCCTGTCAGACAGAGAAAATAATCCCCCTGAGTGTGAGGACTCCTGTGTCAGAATAAATACTCCCAAATACTCCGGCTTTCAGTTAAAGTCTCTTGTGAACAGATAATATCTGTAAGGTTAAATGAGAAAGGCAGCGATTTACAATGTTAATGGGGCCAACAAAGTTCATCAGAAATTCAACTTGCAGTTAAACCCTTAAAAACAAAGGAGCTAGAAACTTAGACACTTAAAATCATGCCAGGCCTGTGCTGTAATATTCTTCAGCATATCCTTAAAAATGGTCCTCTAAAAGTTGATGAGATACCTAATATTTGCATTTGACACTGCTTTACTGATTTTTTAAAATACATAAATGTGCGTTGTTGAAATAAAGCAAAATTGCTTTATAATACAAACTTCATTCATGATGGGATTGGCCAAACTTATCAAAATCAGAAGCAAAATACAAATTTAGAGGAACAATTCAAACAATTTTAGGAAGACCCTGTTCGGTCCATTCCAATGAACAACACAGGCTTGCATGCCATATTCAAAACTTACTTTTTCTCATTGTTTTAATCCCACATCAACTTGATGAATGTTCAGTTTGTTTTTCTCTTCGTTCACAATTAGTCATCTGGTATACATTTTTGTTCAAGAGAGATGAACAGTCCATCTCAACATTGATTGTTTGTTTGTTTGTTTGATTGGTGTTTTAAGTCATACTCAAGGGTATTTCACTTATATGACGACAGAT
This sequence comes from Mopalia muscosa, assembly GCA_031763545.1. Classification (NCBI taxonomy): domain Eukaryota; kingdom Metazoa; phylum Mollusca; class Polyplacophora; order Chitonida; family Mopaliidae; genus Mopalia; species Mopalia muscosa. Next base: position 4,297 of record JARFOD010100163.1, read on the forward strand.
TGTCCACTTCACACTGTACACAGCTTGACTATGATGGAAACCTCATAAAAAAAAAACCCTCGCAATTGCCAGAGCCACAACATGTAACTCGCTCGTATACCTGATGGTCGACAGGCGGACTGGATCATCAAAATATTGAATACATAATTATCATTTTCATACTAGGGTTTTTTGCTCACTTTCTTGTTCTACACTTATTTCCTCTGGTAAATGTTACAAGTGTTTCTGAGAGAATCTGCAGATTCAGAAAGAGAAGCCTATCTCTGACAATAGAGTCCATTATCTATAATAAAATTAGGCTTCAAAGTTAATCCACATGATATATACGATGTCTGAACGTGGCAAGTAAACGCCAGATATCATCTTAAACAAGGAGAGGAACAAAAAATGGATTACCGAGCAAGATTAAAGGATTCTATTTCCATCAATTCAAAACTAAATAAGATTGTTGTGGATACATTTTTTGTTTTCAATACAAATATTAATACTTCTGGTTTTATATCATATATATTTCTAAACATTAAACACTCAGATATTACAAAGTGGTAGATTTCTTTCAGAGCAATTAGTCCCTGATCCAGAAAAACTCTGTGCGAGAAAATGCAGAAAAATGTATTTTGACTGAATAGTAATTACAGAAGTTTAAATGCACTTACAGTATCGTCTTGTGTAGTTACCTCAGCAAAGCCTCTTATCTTAAAAACAGGGTCTGTGAACGGGACACTTGCCAGTTTGTCTTTTTATAACCTTTTAGGTTTGTTTTCATGTGGATTAGTTTTGAACTTTAGCTTTGTGTCCTTAGAAGTTTACCATTTTTACAAACATTGGGACAAATCATCATTCAAAACAACAAAAATATAATAGTAAATACAGAGCTGAATCACACAAAACCTGTGTAATATACTCCAGCCATTATAACCTTTTTCCAAGACTTAAGCTTATTAGATACGGACTGCATCACGGTTCTTATTATGATCATGTTGATGTAAAATTCTAACATTGCTGATGGAGACATATCAATCTGGTTCAGAATAGTATTATTCTAATAGGAAAGTCAGAAGAATATAAAGTTTCTTCTTTCTCAGTTTTTCAGAATCATGTTTATAAAAAAATATAAATAATACAGCTTTGTGAGAGCTCTTGTTTGGTTAGCATTTGCACCGAAAATGTTCCTTAAGAAATCAATAAAGAATCGAAAATCCATAGGGGGCTTTGATTCCGAAAGCCATTAAGAAGATGTTCTCCAAAAAAACAATCGAGAGCAAAACGAACACCAATTCTCAAAGGCTCTGACTCAACGGCAAGAAATATTCTGCGTGACTTTTCACGAGTCTTAAATCGATTCAAAATCAGTTAAATGACGCCATCAATCACATGTGAAGTCGTGTTATAAACTCAGTGAGCTCGTAATAAGCTTATGCTTTTGACCTGAAGAGTATTTCCTGTTCATATTGATGACAGATTGCTGCTCTTCTTATTTCATTTAGTCAAGGATAGATCAATTGGGTTAGACTAACACTCATCCATTATAACAACTCAATAACAAAAGATTCATATAAAATAACAAAAAATGATCTGTACATATTTTTGGAAATGGATTGTAGCTGATGTGTGTGTTTGGGGGGTGTGTGTTTTTGGGGTTTTTTTTTTTTTGCATTTGCCTGTGTGTACTGGTATTAAAGATTATCAATATTGTATACATATATAAGAAAATTAACTAATTAACAGGTGAAAATTCTGACAATTAGTTAATGATTATACAAAGTTTTTATTTGTTTAGGGTTATCTTATAATATTTAAATAAACAGCAGCTTCAGATGATTGCTAACAGTCATTATTATAAGGATTTTTTGGCAGCATACACATCATTTGTACTACATCCAACAAACTATTGCAGGTAAGGGACAATCCATCTTAGTCATTTTGTTTTTTCCAAGACTTAACAGTATTTTTGTTAATTTGGGATAACACTTTCTTAGTTTGAGCGGTCTAGGTGGCCGGTATTTACTGCTGGCGATTCAGGGCCTAACTATGAAGGGCATGGGTCTGATGCCTGGAAGGGTTTCAACCTGCAAAACTTTCTGAACTAGAATCTGTTCAAAATAAGACAGTGTTATTCCAAAATAAGGAAAATACTGTTAATCTTCACTTTCTAAAAATTATCATCTAGAAAGATTGAACAGTTTCCTATCCCTATAACATCAATCCAGAGGTAGTTCTGTTTCCCCTTTCGGACAGGATTTTATGAAAATATGACTTTTGTTTATCACATTAATTTGGGCTTATGCTGGTCACCCATACATTTTCTGGAACCAAATTGACTGTAGAAACCATTGTCAAGAATATCAACTGATTCAAAGCAACAAGGCAATTATTATAGATGATCAGCCTTTCCCCTTTTTATTTCACTTTAAACTAGTCAGCTGACCAGCATTGGCTTTTTTATTGGCTAGAACTCTGAAGTGTCGCGAAACCTTTTATTCGTCTTTACACGGCAAACAAGCTCACACTTTCTCCACCGACACACTTTATAATTCAGCAGAATGTCAGTTATTTTAACACACAGACCAAAGAGCAATCAGATCACTTGTGCTAATTTCCATGGAATTGACATATTAACCAAAAATTGGATTTGTATTGCCTTTAAGCCCAGAGGGTTCAGAGGGCATCATGGTACAGGAATGTCTCACCACCCACACACTAATGATAAAGTTGTCACAAATTAAAGATGAAATGATCAATTACTACTGAGATCAATCAAAGTCCACACTGATTAATCAATCAAATATTTGTCAGCAATATTAATTACCCCGGACATTGTATGGGACATTTTCAACGGTTCAGAGTGTCAGACCTGCCTACCCTAGCAGAAAATTGTGTGTACAAATTTGGTCGTTTAAGAGTATATTTTTTTCAATTTTTTTTTTTACGTTTTTGTGTACTTTTGTGTGACAGCATGGCATAGAATATTAATTATGTGTATTTTGATGGACAATTGGTGTATTTCACATAAATTATGTGTACAAAATACTCAAGAATACTCTGGGTAGCAGGTGGTAACTACATGATACTTAAACGATACAGGCAATGGAATCTGCATCTGTATACTTGTTCAAGTCAATCGTGGTAAAAATGATGATGCATAGTACATGTATCTACTGAACAATGATGAACAGTTTAAATCAGGTTTCATGATTACCGGAAAAATAAACATCCTAGGGAAAACTCCATGCCTCCTTCATACCATCCTTATTGCATTATTGTTTAGAATCATTAAGTAAAAAATTGATGTACATGTATGTATGAACTGGTGTTACTCAGAATTAAGCTAGGATGTGCAGATGAACTTTAAAAAAAAAGAAGATATAAAAGCAAACAAACACAATTGTGTGCATTGAAAAACACTTGGTGTTTTCACAACCCACAGAGAAAGTGCAATATTTGTTTAGTTTACAAGTTACAGAAGCCAGGTGATAGATACCCACATATTGGGAAGCCAGACAGGTGTAACATTCTAACAACATATGTATATTCAATACCTTTAATTATTTCATTGTCATACCTGGCAGCCATCAAAAATGTGACAATTGGTTTAATTTCTGATTTAGCAATGAGGCACTGTTAAGCGTTTTCTAAATAATGACAATCCAGTTATATGGATTGTTTCATCCTCGTATTGATTGATAAGATATAGAATATAGCAAATAGCAGCTGTAACCCTCAGATAGGTGTTCCTGATGTGACATCACAGGTCTGTAGCTGCCCTGAATGTAATAAGTATTACAGTGTTGCCCAGAGTGTAATGTGTTAAATTTATTGCATTCCGGGTAACAACTAGGCATTCTCTGTCCAATATGAAATAACTATTTAGTACATATCTGAAGTATTTTATAAAACTTTTTTTCTATGTGAAATTTGCACATATCAAAATGGAATAAATAATTACATTTACTTATTAATAAATTTCCCTATTTTAACATAGTTTAAAAGGTTTTTTTGTTACCCGTACTGTACAATATTGATTAAAAACAGAACAAACTAGGACAAAAATAAGAACTGAATAAAGTAATGAAGTATTACGTTGAGATAAAATACTTTTTTTTACATAAGTGGAGTAAAATAGTAGCAATTTGAAAAAAGAGTTACTTCAACAATGTACATGTATATATGTTTTTTCATTAAAATTTTTTAGGGTTCAGAAAAGAATAATTAACTTTTTATAGAAGATAAAATGACAATTTGAAAAAGAATTGATTTATCAAAATTATGCATGGCTCTACGGATCTCCTTTAAATTATCTAATACAGGAATGGAAATGTATAAAATAATTTTCCAGACATTTTTCCAACTTTGTCCTGTAAGCCATTTAAATATAATGTTAAATCTTGGAGGTCTTTACAGGCAATCTTAATTTTTACCGGACATGGCCTGCAAATGTATTGTTATTTCCACCCCTGTTATACAACTTTGATTGATTGATTGATTGATGAAGGAATATTTTAAGACTAAACAGCTACACAAACCCTAATTCTTAAGCATTGGCCTAGTTAGAAAATAAATATTCCTCCAGCTCTTTTAAGTATCAAAGAATAGAAATACTTTCAGTTCATCTAAAGACAAACCATATTTACCTCATTACTAGATATTTCTCAGTGCTCATGCACTAAAAATATAATATTTAAACTTAGAACATAAACAGACCCGGTTTGAGAAGAAATTTGACATTTAAAGTACACTGTAGATTGTAATTTACCCTTGGGAGTGTTGAACAGTTAAGACAGTATTTGATATTAATTAGATTTCTCCACATTGTCATTTTGTGTTTATATTATACACAGCTCATCACTGTAATCTGTTATTGCCGGAATCTTATCAGATGTATGTTAGTAACAACACAGCCTATCCCTACAGCCTACCCCTACAGCCTACAATCTTCTCACCACCCCTGGAAAAAATGAATGTAGAATTTCTCATAACCACTAATTTTCAGGTTAAAAATGCAGATTCTACATATGGCGCATACAGTTCGAAAAAAATATGACATCGGTATTAGAGTGGGTTTTATAAAAAAAATTATAATACATTTTTTTTTAAAAGAAAATTAAGATTTATTTATTTTATTTTTTTCATTTCTCACCAGACAAAGGGTCCGGTGGGTCGCATGATTTTCCAGGGGTGCTTCTCACAGACACTAACAAGATATTTTCTCTATTTGCTACTCGTCTATAATTGTATCTAGATACATTTTTTTATTATCTAACAGTATGTATTTATCTTAATTATATTAATAGAATTCAATACAAAAATCGATACAATTTTGAATGAATAAAAAAGTCTGAAAACTAACTTATATGTCTACCAGGGGCTTGGTCACCGTTTTTTTGTTCAAAATTGTCATTTTGCTTTATTTTTTAAGTAACTGGGTGTCCAATTGTGTCTCCTTCATGTTAAAGCTTCTCAAAACTGGGTGTCCAAATGAGGCAATTATTCACTTCAGGGTGTCTATTTGGACAGGTGGACACCTCCCTGCCTAAGCCTACTGTTGGGATATGGACACCTGTGGGGGACAAAAGGGCATTCACCTGGTAAAAGAGCTGGAATTTGGTCAGGGGATTATACTAGTATAATAGTTATGAGATCCAGTTAAATCCCTTAGTGAGTAATACCTTACTACTTTTATTATTTAACAAACCAAAAAAAACAAATAAAAACATCACAGGACACTCACAGCACAGGCCAAAACAAAGACTTCACAAACATACCTGCTTCCTGTTCCTCTTAAACCCTGAAAGCACCAGGGCAACAGGACATTGGATGGGAGTTTCCAAATTAGTAAGAAATAATATATTAAAACAAAGATAAACCTACCATTATATAATCATTATATCTTAATTGTGTTATTATATAGAGAAATTGTTGAAATCTGCTCTAAAGTACAGAAACTTGACTATCTGTGACTGTGCCTGAAGCAGAACAGATTGCAATCAGTAACAAAAGCTTGTATGAAATTAACACTAAGCTGGGCACAATTAACACTGAATGACACAATTATTAGCACGTAGAGGAGACAGAGGAATCGGAGTGGTGGAAACATTCTGGGTAAGGTCTACTCGCATCATCGTTCATGACTTGTTTGAAAGGCTGATAAACCATAGCTGTGATACGGATAATAACTACCATTATATTCCTTGTCCTTTCTCATCAATAGTCCCAGATTAGCTACTGGTTTCCCATCACTAAACAAAATAGTTTTGTCTCTTATATGGAGGTGGGACAATGCTTTGGCAAAACATGGAATAGTTAGGGTTGAAAGGAGAGAAAACTCTGCCATTGATTACAGATGGTTTTGGCTATAGCTTCTGGCTTAAGAGGTCCTGTAGTGTGTGTGAGTGAGTGGTACTGTGACGGCAGTTAGAGCTAGTGTCTGTGTGTCCACTGCTACTGTCCTATCAACACTCTATTCACTGGCGACTTTAAGAACACCACAGCGCTCTATTCTTGACTGGATTACATTGAGACACTTCTGATTGGGGATCTACGAGTGGCTCCTCACTGCTTCTCATAACTAAACAAACACAGTCTACAATCAACCCAAGCTCCACTTGCAAATTTGGATTGGATTCCTACTTTGGTCATCATTTGTGATATTTTTATTTTTATTTAAGGAAATGGTACAAAAATAATTTTGGGCCAACATTTATTGGGAAGCACAACTCCAACAACTTGGCAGGAACAGTGTAGTTAATTATTGGGAAAGAAACTTCTATATTATGTTTGTAAATAAGTGGTTTATTTGAGATATCCTGTTTAGTGAATCCTTGGATTAAACACCATAAGAAACCCCGGTCTGGCAGTTATACAAGAGTCCTTGTATGCTCCCAATTATCAATGTTAATTGAAGGAAATTATTGCTAACTGTGAATTAATAAATGTTGGATTACCAAACAATGGAGAAAATGGCCTTTAAAAGCCATTATTACACGGAGCGTTAACAAGGAGAAGTTGGATTATGTGTTATTTCTCCAGGAGCTGTCTTCATGAAAGACCAGACGATGAGAGTACATTGCTCGTGTGGCGCGGCCACCTGTACTGGAAATTCCTACTCTCCCATCTCAAGGTAATGTTTTCTTTCACCAGGATATTTTCCTTTTAAACATTTACAATTAGGTTTTAAACTGTATAACAAATCATCACACAGTATTGTTAAAATTTCAACAAATAAATTAAGATTAAAGAATAAATAAATTTTCTTTTAGGATTACACCTATAAAAAATTACCTAATAGTAAATACATGTGGTAATATTTGTTTGTATACAGGTAAACATATTCTATACATATGAGGATACAAAGAGTGTAATAATTTTAACTTTCTTTTTTATTCAATGAATTATGTTAACACTTAAATTATTTAATAAATAGATCATTTACAAAGTAACAATGTCGCAGAGCAGTGTGTACATGTATGTGTTTGTACACAAACTAAAAAAAGCAGGTTACAAATTTTCAAACATGCTAAAATATGTAAATGCTGTTCAAGCAAAATAAAAAGGCCTATGGCATGATTAACTGATTGATTGGTGTTTAACATCTTTCTGAAGTATACATGACTTACATTCACTTACATAATGGCAGTGTACTCCATTTATATGTACATGTAGACAATCATCAAATGTGAAGTGCTTAAGGCTACAGGAAGAGTCAGGTCCTCCCTGCCATTTTACATTTCAACAAATATAAATACACATTTTGAAGTTGCATCAATGTGAACAGATGCATAAAGGCTGATAAATGGGATTGAATAAAATAATAAATTACTGCTTTACTGGAATGTGTGTCCAACAATTCTCTCAAATCTGTCATAACTGCATGAACCATTTTACAGATTTAATTTTACAGCAACAATAATGAAATAGTTTAGATGAACAGCAATTTGCAGTTAAATAACAGAATTTTTAAAAGATTTTTTTTTTTTTAAATCTGTAAATTTATGTTATAATGTCAATTTAACTTTGCAAAGGATGAGTTCATTTGTGTTAAATTATATCAATAAAAACCTGTATATATTTGACGAAAGCGGTCCAACATAATGTAAATCAATATATTTTTTATCCTGGTCCATCAATATTCAAGTCATTAAGTTGCATTTCAATTTCAGCATTCATTGTGTTATACATGTACATATAATTAACTAAAATACAGCTTTTTCAGTACAAAGTACCTGTTGATTATTTCGGCTACACGATCAGACACGTTGAACATCAAGAAGGTCATAGAACTGCAGAAAAATGGCACCCAAGTATGAGGACTTATTTCAATCAATGAAGCAATTTATATCCTTCTCAGCATATTAGGTGTACAGGATCTGTTTTAATTACTACTTAACTTTCATAATTTCAAAGCATTTCAATTTAAGCTTTATTTACTTGACATTATCTTATATTTGCTTTAAAAACTATATTTTAAATGGTAATTAAGGCTACATTTGACAATTATTTTGATAGACTTGTTCTCGCTCATCTATTAAAAAAGTCTAGCATTTTTTTAAAATTACATTTGGAAGAAAAAAGGACGTAATAAACATTACTTCAGATAAACGTGTAGATGGATACAAAACAGATCAATAATAATATTAACTGGAAAGCCAGATGTGTGGACAAAAACTGTAAGTGGCAATATTCCAATGTGTTGATCAATATGAATATGTGTATAAACTACTAGAGATTATAATCCATAAAACACAAAAAACAAAAAATCTAATTTTCATCTAGAATCTCTCTCGGGAAAGCAATTCAACACAATACAGGTGATAAACACCCTAAATAGGTACATGCCTGTACCCTTTCAAATCTGTTGTTGGTCTTTCTAATCATGGAAATCTATGTAATTACCTTTTTAAGCAGGAAAATTTTAAAAAATTACCTTTTAAGGTTTTGTATAGTTTTAATACTAATTAGTACAGTTTTAAATTCATTTTTTTTCCAGGTTTAAGTAATAGAATATTTATAATATATGTATTAAAAATGGGTTTAGGGAAAGGCAACTTCATGTTAAACAGTTATTATTAAATACAAATACATGTATGTTTTAGCCAGAAGTGTTTGAACAGATGTATAAATTGATTATTTCATTGTCTGAGACTAATTCATACAGGTGTACTTCAAGTACTTTCAAAATCCATTCCACAGTTTGAATATTTGACAAGAATATTTCACTTTTTTTTCATTTATCACTTTGATTTACCAGGATTCCCAATAACAATTTACGGTCAGTCACGTATTATACCCCATGAATTGATGAGTCCGGTTTCAAGTAGGGTTAGGTTTAGGTTTAGTTTAGGGTAAGGTATTTTGTTGTCCTTTAGCGTCAGTGTAAGAGTTAGTTTTAAGGTTAGGCTAAGTATTAACCCTAACCCACAGCTAAAAATTCACGTATATATTACATGACGGAAAGGCCCAATTTACATATATATTTACATAAGTTTGAGGCTAAATTCTCCAAATGGTATATGTATCATTGGTGTATGTAGACTTTGGAAACCGTTACTGTTAAACCAGAGTTTGCGCTGTGCTTAGGAATATTTCAGTGTATATGTGACAGTGTGCCAGATAATGGGTGTATGGAACCACCACAGATATCCCTAGCACAAACTGTGAAACTAAAGATAACCGTCTGCTGACAATTAGCTGTGTGAACACCAGGAGAACATAGATCTCCACCCTAGCCACCCACATTTTTGTGATAGTTTATTTTTGGGGTGGTAATAGATGGTAGTTCTGAAGGTAACTCACCAGGGTCTGAGCCAGGTGAAAAGAAGAGTTCCATCTATTTTCAGAAAAAATGCAATGAAATTAGGTTCATCCATAATCAAAATTTATTCTTTATAACAATTTTTTCGTTCACTTTCTGAAAAAAAAAAATTTTTATAATAAGATTTTTTGTTCACTTTCTGAGACATCCCTCTATTTCCAGAAAAAAGGACATGAAATTTGGTTCATCCATATCCAAAATATATTCTTTATAATAAGTTTTTTGTTCAATTTCTGAAAACACCCCTCTATTTCCAGAGGATGGTATAATTGATTTTATTTGAGTCACTTTTACTGAATATCAAATGTTAAGGAAACAGAAATCTCTTAATGAACATCAGTATAGAAATGAAACTGGATATAGCAGAATCAACTGAGAGCCCAGCATCGAGTTCCCACAATTCACCTTCTCCATGTCTTTGTACTTAACTACTAATACAAGGTATATAACTAGAGCAACATGGAATACAATTGTGAATAAAGATGAAAAGCCACAATGTATTGGTAATTATCTACTGGTTACACACAATGATAATTAATACAGACTATAACAGGGGAAGTCTTGGGCTGAACCATCTCACATTATCAACCAGTGTCTCTTCATAGCTAACGGCATCAGATAACAGAGCAGTCAATTCCAAGAGAACAGAAAATGGCCTATCTTTGGCATGATCTGAAATTCCTAACTAAACAATTTATTCAATATTCCAAAAGCTAATTACATTCAGACCCTCAGCAAATTGTGATTTATGTTGAAATTAAACTCTTGCTATGTTTAACTCTCCTTAGAGACATTGGGACTGAATTTTTGGCGACTTTGAAGTCCTAATTTCCGACTATGTGAATCGCAGGTCTCATACAGAGTCATGTGTTACGTGATACACACAAAAGATATCAGGCTTTATGCAACCCTCTCTGCTTCGATTGAAAAAAATTGGAATGACAAAATCTAACACGAAGATAGGGAGAAAAAAAAAAATGAAGCAATCAAAACACATTTAAACAAGACCTTTTTTACAACAATTAATCACACAAGAAATGACAAAAAAATGGCAATACAGCCAAATTTATAGCACAACACGAAAATGATCTTCTGTTAATATGGAACTAGATTAGACAGGGCAATAGGTCAAACAAGGTTCCACGTAGTTATCAGCTCTACTTCACTGTGGATAATCAAAGCAGTTAACACCATTAAGTCCGAAACAGTTAGGTTTTGGTTTATTTATGCACATCATCCATAATCAAAATATGTTCTTAACAAAAAGTTTATTATATCTCCACTTGTTAATGAAACCCATCTTTTTACATTTTTGGCAGTGCTTTGTTTATTTGCACCATTGGTGTTATACGCCCCGCTTAAGTTTATGTCAGTTGAGCTCAAGCTAAGTATTTGAAGTAAATCATCCTCTGTGTCATTGGAAACAAACAAATGGACAAGACGGGACAATCACAAGACTCAAAAAGAAAATAGCCAATACACATCAGCTTCAAAGCATCAAAGCACCGAGGGCACCCAGACAACAAGGCACTTTCCGCAACTGTCTGTATCACGGCACTGATTGGTATTGATGTATACCACTATAAGATGTAAACTAGCTCCAAGCTCCTGGTTTGAACACAGTTATTATGTAAACAGTTATACACTGATATTAATGTAAGCCTTATTATTTGGGGCGCCCAATTGACTCTAAAAAGCCCTCTGATAGTGTGTAGACAAGGGCTTTTCAGAGGGGTGTCCACTCATCCTATGGACACCCAGAACTGAACCATTGCCTCATTTGAAGACACAATTTTAAGAATCTTTAACATGCAAGAGATGGTGCAACTGTAAAAATTGGACAGCCAGTAACTTAAAAAGTGAAGGAAAATACCCATTCTGGACATTAAACTTTTGATTTCTGGCTAAGCCCTTGCATGTAGCTCGTATATGAAGAATCAATTCGTGGTCAGTTTTTAACGTATACACTGAAAGTAATGTGAGGCATTGGACAGTCATGGTGGTTGACAGTGGTTAAGAGGTTTAGTTTAAAGACAGATAAGCGGTGACCATGGTTGTGAATAATTAACGATGATTAGACAGTTCTCCAGTACTAAACACTACCGACAACAATCCACATCAACTAGTCAGCTGTGAAACATGTCCAATCATGAAATGTCTCACTACTTGTCGGTTTACAACAGTAAACCTCAAGACCATTGCCCAAGATTCACCAAAAGATTGTTAAAGACATGTGGGTTGGCCTCACTGTTGACCATACTCCATATGCCATAACACATGTTCCTACAACAAAGAGCTTCCCTGCAAACTCCGTACCCTTCTTATCATTGATGACTGTCTATGAATAACAGCAAACATATCTCAGAATGATTTTGGTTCCATCACGGGCATAAAAAGACATATTCTGACCATCCAATAAATGCTGTTGTGTTCTGAAATCTACAAGTTGCACTTTTTTCTTTTCTATCCGCACATTTTCCTACTTCACAAAATTTTAGAATTTGTTTGTTTGATT
>JARFOD010100174.1:0-16617 GCA_031763545.1 Mopalia muscosa
TTTTTGCAACGTTTAGTATGCTCTGTTACCAGACTATCTAGCCGTGATCGAAGTTCTCGCGAGAAGTCTGGTTTAGCGAGAATATCGTAATAGATGAATGATTTTGCATTTTGTTAGCCGGAAGACTCTTTACCGGCGTATGCATGCACAATATCCGCACGTATAACTCAGTTTGTCTAATTTTGTATGGCTTATGGTATGTATATTAAGTAATGAGGATGTTACGTCTGATCCTAAAACATGCAGATGTCAACTGTGACTTCTCTACAATAGGAAGTACAACTCAGGACTTCCAACTGTTATAAGGTTAATTGTCTTAACCTCCTTTTAGAGAAGATGAACATGTGTCCACTTTGACAGATCTACTAAAATATGATTTCAAAAAACTAAATAACACCTGTAGAATATTAATTGATGTGCCAAAGCTTTGTGATATATTTCTATCTTCCCCAAAATAAATGGTGAGTTCTGACCACAGTCGGAAAAGGTTAACAAGTGACCAAGAAACTTACCTTAAACTTTAACCTGTTTTAAGTTGTGTTTACTTTGGGCTTAATACGTGTCAGACTAGAGGTAAATTATAATGACGATTGACGACGTAGCAGCCGAAGGGCCAAGCTATTTTTTGTCATGACACTGGCAACAGGCATTAGCAAGAAAAGTAATATGTGGTGTGAACTGTGGAGAAAATGTGTATAATTTTCAGAAAAAGAGCTCACAAAAAAAACCCAGATCTTACTGACCACCCAGTCAGAAAATCATTTACGCTATATATCAATGAGCTCCTTCCAGCCAATCGTATTATCACGAGAATTTCTGCAGTGGACGAGACTAAGACACCTCTCGTATGTAATCGAAGGCTATCGTGCATTAATTTCCGCCAATATATATGGTGCGACGTTTCCCACATATCAGCAAATAAAAGACATGCAAAACAAAATGGTTTAGTTGTACCTTACAATCAATGTCTCGCCGTAGAACGTACGATTAATTATATTTAAGAATGAGGCCAACCATCTGCTTTTATATCCAATAGGCTAAACCTCGCGAGATTCTCGTTACTGCGGTATCGTTATTACATTCGACCGTGATAGATGTAGGCCTATGAATATGCATAAACATCGCACTTTTTTTTTCGTCGAAAACCTATTCAAGAGCGTACATACACTATTCCCTACACTTAAACTATCCTGAATCAACTTGCATATACGGCTTTAGAACACGTAAATTAAGTTAAGGAATACATTGTTGTTTTGAACCCAAAACATACTAAAACTGTGAAATATGTTCACAATATGGAATATGTTTACCAGATGATTTTAATAAAAATGCATGTCATGATGGCGACGATTGTTTCACATCCGAGGTGATGTGCTCAGTACATTCGAAGACTTCCAGGGCCAGTGTGTCACCATCAAACAGTGTATGCCGTGACACATTGCCAATCGCGAGTGCAGCCCATGGACGATTCACTGTCATAAATAATACTAATAGCAGAAATTCTCGGAAAAAATTGACAATTTTGGTTGATGATGTCGTCCTGATTTTATAAATTCCCAGTTAAAATGCACATAAATGTATTTATATACAAACATGCAATAATTCAGCTCTGCATTTAACTAGTCAAATAAAGCTTTCCACCAAACTTTTCAGTTAATATTTCCGATCGCATATATTCCGATGTGTAATAGGCCTACTTTATACAGTTGACCACACACGCATGAAAGGCTGAAAAATTAACGTCTTTCTTCCGCCAATATGCTACCATGCAGATTTGGCCCCTGTTGTTCACATCTTTGTCTTGTCAAAATCGTGCCAGGTCACAACCTCCGGAACATTCCGATATAACCCGAAGTTGAGCGTAAACTTTTAACAAAGGTCCAAACAACAGGGCCGTGCTTTGTTGGCCATGGTCCAGATATAGGCCTACGTTTATCAGATAGGAGCTGATGACATAAAATCGTGATAACTGAGACGTGGTTGGGCTATACATGGACGTTTGTATTGTTATGTTAATCTTTTATAACTGAAATCCAGTTAGAAGAGAGGAGTTTTAGTCCAGATGAACGTTAGTGCAACAATACCTTCCGCAACTTCTTCCATGTAGTTAGAAACTCATTCCTGACAGCTGAATATTTCATTTTGGCAAAATGAGTGAACTTAATATGGAAACAATAAGCGATGCTTCAAAAGGAATTGGCACCCGTGTGGAAGGCGCACTTAGCGATTCCGGCGAAACCGAGAAACCTTTCAATCAAGATCCCTCGCCAGAAATTGTTGTTCAGGAAACTTCTTTGAAAGCTGAGGATAAACTCGTCGCTCCTGATTTTTCAGCGGAAGACCAAAACACTGGGGTAAACGACAGCGACGCAAAGAATGGTTTGAAAGAAGACGAAAATCATGATGGAACTGTGTGTACGAATTGCCCAGGACAGAAAGAACACGTTGGTAATTTACCAGATCACACTGAAACATTTGACCCAGAGTCGCAAATCGTCCAACTTACCAAAAGTGGACACATTGTAGAAAGCGATGGCACAGGAAACGATAAAAGCGAGACAGAGACAGCTTTGGCAGATGATAATGGAAATGAAAGTTTGCCAACAAAGATGCCAGATGAAACGGTCAAGGAGTCGGACAAGATACAAAAGCGAAGCGCAGTTGATGCATGGTCTTTCAGCGACAATGAAGACACTGTTACAGTACCAGTGACAGACAACGTGAAAGGCTCCAGAGAAAAGCAACAACAGGGGACTGACGCTTTTTGTGAGATCGGCAAAGAAAATACTGAAGCCTCTCCTTCTCTAAAAAACGGAGACAAAAGTCACGAGAAACGAGAAAAAGGAAATGATAAGACTGTCGGGTCAGATTCTGCAGATGACAATGACAAAACACCCAATTACCAGAAGCTAGAGACAAAGGAAGAGTCCATTAAAAGATCGCAATCTTTAAGCGTTCCTACAAAGTCACCGTTTCGTATTGAGTTGAGATTCAGACTGGTTAAAACAGCAGCCTTAGTTACAACCTGGATATGTATTGTAAGTTCATATAGGGACTTCTAATATTTGATAACTGTTAAGAGTAGGAGCAAACAAATAAATAGCCTTACATTGTCCTACTTCTATTGATTTTAGCGTCTATAAACATTATAAATCCACAAAAATCCACAGAATTGTGCTGCGTTACTGCTACTGCTTCTAAATGCCAATAAAAAAGAACTAAATAGCCATGCTTATACTGTAGATACATTCTTAAAGACCAAAGCATAGTACTTATAGTACCATGATACGCCTGTCTTTAAAGCCAAAGGATTTGTTTATACTTGTATTTCTAAATAATTCAATTTCGATATATATATAATTTTTTTTACAAATAATCACATTATCACAGGGATGTCGATTACTGATAACCGATTTATTATATCCTGTTCAAGATTAATCTACAAAACAACAAAACACGTGGAGTGTTTCTGATATATGACAAGTTTCTAAATAGATCTTAATCTCGAGTAGTTATATGGGTAACCCACATATGTATCTAGAGAAGCTTAAGGTTGTTATAGGCCTTCAAAGTATGTGATAAATCATCTTCATATTGCAAGGGTCAAAATGTGCAAGACGAGACTTCCACATTTGTACCCTTGCCGCAATTGGAAACAAAAAACGTGGGGAAAATTTAATGGGGCTATTAAAGAAACAAACTGCCTATCAGAAGGTCGTTTACACATCAAAGTCGACAACAAATATAATCAACATGTCTGTGATGTTATCAGGACTCGTTAATGAGACTAAAATCAGGATGTATATCACTTCATGACTATAAAACAATCAATCAAATGTATAACAATCATAACTCAGTTTTTACCGTCTATTGAGGCAAAGTTAGAAAGGAAGAGAGGCTTATAATGCGACGATCTTCCCTTCCGCCTTGCCACGTGAAGATGGTGATAAACATGCAGCATAATTTTTTATATATCCAGTGCCCTAGCCAAATACGACTGATGCATATTCTTTTCGACCCCATATAGCCTACTACCATTTATGCTTTATTACTAATTTTTTTAGGGTTTATTCACCGAATTGACAGGCCCGACGTTCAAAGATTTAGAAATACGATTGCATTTACCCGAAAAGGAAGCAACAGAGGCTGTGTCCAGAGCAACTTCTGGTCGAAGTATTGGGTTCTTTGCGGGTGCTGTCATTGGTAAGTTTATTCCTCGAAACGCTAGCCTTGCTTATATATTGTCCAGGACAAACATTTCAATGTTTTTCTAGGGGCTTCTTTTCGATAAAATCATAAATACCGGTAATCGAGGTTCATATTTCACTCTTAGAAAAAATATGGGTGTAATGGAACAAATTAAGGTTCTTTAAGCATGGGCCCATGGCTCTGGTGGAACCTTTTATGGTTCTGTATGGAACACTCACAGTAACTGTTCCAAGTATTTGTCGCTTTTTCTAATATCAAAGAACCGTTTTGTCGCAAGGGTTCCATATAGAAATATCCTCTTTTCTACAGAACCCTCAAAGAACCATTATTTTCGAGAGTGAACGGGTTCAACAAATACACTGGTTACCGTTTAATCGGTAGGCTACTAATCTTAAATTCAAAGACGAGGGTGCTTATTCGGCGTCGATGTGATGTTTAACCATTATTGTATATGCCCCACAAAAGTCCAAAGCCGTCCATTTCAACTGGTTCAGAAATGACACTTTTGGCGGATAAACGAGCCATCAGTTAGGCGTCATAAGTTAGCCGTTACTAAACCAGACTAAAGAAACACATTTTGTTTCATCCCAAATCATTTGTCCTTTGGTCGGCTATTAAACACCTGCTAGGGGATTAAACTGTATATTGGCTTTGGTAATAATTAACACAACAATAGACATGACTTTGGTCATATCCACTAGATTCGTGTTAAAC
Source organism: Mopalia muscosa (assembly GCA_031763545.1). Lineage (NCBI taxonomy): Eukaryota > Metazoa > Mollusca > Polyplacophora > Chitonida > Mopaliidae > Mopalia > Mopalia muscosa. The sequence goes on from JARFOD010100174.1 coordinate 4,924, forward strand.
CGCGGATACTTTAACCGCCTCCCAACACGCTCCCCATTGTCATCGAATAAACGAAATCTTAACCACATTGTGGTATCGATATATACGTCATTGTATTTACCATTAACCCGAGATCGTGCGCGATGTAACATCTGGATCGATTTGTGGCTCGTACGAATAGATCACCGTCAAGCTGCTTTATATACGGAATTTTTAATATAGTACTTCCGTTCTTTGGGAATAACACTTTCTTAGTTTGAACACATTCTAGTTCAAACTCAAGGAAATACTGTTGATATTCATTTGGAAAAGACACAAAAAAGCATTCGAAAAGATTTGTGAGGGTTGGAAATCTAACCTATTTAGCAAATGTGTCACATTTAATAGAAAGTATACAGAAAATGAAAATATTTCAAGAGGTTATTTGTTGGGAGCAAACCTGTTAATATTTTATTAAACTTATTGAATTTGCACAAAAAAATGGAGACAATTTTCGCTAATGAGAAAAGGAAAGATTACATATCTTACAAATCTTACCTTCGATGTGACGCTGACACCTGAACCCATTTCTATTAAATGTCTTGGGACTTCATGGCCCTGGTTATAATGATTATTTTAATATGATGTTATTGCAGCAAATATATAATAACCAAACAAACTTCAAATCAATACATTATTCTTTACTTTGAAGGTGGTTTCTTGGTGGACCGTTTCAAGAGAAAGGGCGATCTGTTTATTGGATTAGCACTCGTCTGTGCCGCTGGGGTAACTATCGCGGTTCCATGGATGTCTACCTTTATCACCATGTGGTTCCTTATGTTTTGCCAAGGTACCTTCGAGGGAATTATCAACGTTGGTAAGTCCTTTTGTTCTTCTGGTTGAACGGCCCCGGATCCTTTTTATAGGAGAAGCAACCCACAACAACTAACAATAAAACATATTTATTTTATGTTATTTCTATAGACACAAAAAACGCTAAGATCTTGTCCTGTTTCGGGGCTTCAGGAAGAGAAAGATTCTGTCGGGATCTTCTGTAGTTCATTTGCCTGGAATACTGGTTTTGTTTGTTGGAGTTCCGTGGTTTAAATCCGGTACGGTGGAGGATAGAAAAATTCCCATTTTCCATATATATTTTTAGTAATCAAACTGACACAAGGAATCATCTAAAGTTCAAGAATAACTCTCGAAGACAAGTTTATATATTCATCTCAACCTCGAGTTGTTAAATACAGACATCTCTAGAGAGGGTAATTATAACCTTGTGCATGATATGAATGTGTGGTGAATATGTAGCTAACAAGATATTCGGCATGGGTTTAGAAAAGATCAATCTGCAAACTATGATTTCAAAGAAAATTCAGTAAATTATCCAATAAATATTTCTTCCAATGAGAATGGGATTCACTTCAGCCGATATAGTGTCCGGCCTGTAACCCAAAGGTCCCGGGTTCGATGTACAGTGGAGGCAAGCAAATTTTTCTATCGTCATTTATTCAAATATATTTATATTATACATACGATTATTAACATACCCGAATGCTTTCACCGGGCATTGAACCCATGATTAACGGTCAAGGCCAACGCTATGCTGACTTAATAAACACTTAATGAATGACGATGGAAAAGGAAATGTCAACAAAAGTGTCTGTAGGTCCATAAATAAATTGTGCGATTTTATCAATTTAAGTTATTCATATGTGTATATAACCTCATATACAAGTATAGAAAAGTAAAATAAGGCTTATGTAGGTCGCCTTTGTTGAATAGGTTACCCGATAGAAGGAAAATATTAAGGGAGCATGTCAACGAATTTTAACAAGTTTACACTGAACATTTAAAACCATTCGAAAAATATAATCAATTTTACTTCCTACGTCGAGACATTGACTCTAAGATACACCCGGGCCATCATGTTTTGCACTTCTTTTATTTGCTGGTCTATGGCTGATAGGTCGCCCCAAATATTGGGGGAAATTAATGCGCGATGGCCTGGCATGGCGTACCAGAGTTGTCTTGGTCTCGTCCACTATAGAAACTCGCACGAGAATATGAGTGTTGTATCCATTGTCTAACTTAACTGTCTATTCAAACCTATAGTATTATTACTGTATTAAGGTAACTCTTTTTCATGTATTATAATTAATTTATATGGCTCTATTTACCCCTGGAAAAATTTCTTCCGACTCTTTATTTGCAGGTTAAAATTTCTCACCAGATTCTACAAAAGGTGAACAGTCAAGACGGTTAAAAAAAAAATCTTAAACCTCTTTAGCACTGAAAGCAATTTTGACAATTAATTTTTTTTGTTACAAGCAGTATGAACTGGAAGAATTACTAAATTCTCTAAAATTTATTAATTGATTCGGGTTTAGCGCTATGCTTAAGGTTATTTCACTCACATGACAGCCGCGCCAGTCCAATGGCTGAAAGAAATCACCCCAGACAACTGGTAACAAACAAAAACACTACAGGACAGTTGAAGTGTTATAGGACAATACAAAGACATCACAAACAAATCAGCTTCCTGTTCGACAACTTTAGAATTGAATAAGCTTCTGGATGTACCTTAAATTATGGAAATACCTTATGTACATGTAAGCTACGATGATTGACCCTAGATTTATAATACCTGTAATCCAAGTGCTCCACATCCGTTTGAAGAAGGAACATGCCCCTTACGCTTGCTCGGTTTACTTCCTAGTTAACATGAAACATAGAAAACTTTGGTATTAATCATAAATTCCCGATCTGGTGACAGCTTTTTTTATGTTAAAAAGTTCAAAAAGTGCAAAAATTATTTTACATCAACAGACATCATGAAATGATTTTCGTAACTTTATAAAATAATTTTTATGTTGTGCACAAGCCTATGTCTAGACATTATATCTGCCAGCTTCCTGTACATTGTTCTTACAATTCCTTTTTCTAGTCCAAGTGTCACTATATTCAGTGCATCAGTATCATTTCACTCCAGACTTGTTTCTTGCTATTGTAATAGAACATCCATCTGGCAAGCTTCCTGGCAGCATTATGGAGATGACATGATCTCTTTATTGCCATTCTTAATCAGCAGGACCCTAACATTTAACAAGCCTACTTGCAGCTTTTATAGTGTAGATTTTCAAATACTACCAGAGAAGTATCCAGAGCCATTTTAGTTACGAAAACGCAAGAGCGCCCAAACTATTTCAAGCCCAAAATAATGTCAATATAATACTATTTTAATAAATTCCTGTTAAAATCAAGCTAAAAGTGGATTCAGAACACTGATTATGAATATGGGATAGGAACCTGGGAATTTTTTTTAGAAACTGGCAAAACTGCACTGACTACAGTATACAAGGGTTCCAACTGACTCCTAATGTAGATCTATAAGTATTTTGTTTGTTTGATAGGGGTTTAACATTGTACTTAAGGGTATTTCACTTATATGGCGATCCGTTGTTCACTTCACAATGTGTCTTGCCTTATTACAGTCGAAAACCAAGAGGAAACCTTATAGAAACCGCCCCGCGAATACCAGAGCCACACCTTTGACTCACTCAAATACCTGAGGGTCGACAGTAGATGTATTGGGTCTTTGGATTTTAAGATATTCTTTAAGCCTACAGCTACCCACCAGTTACTCTATGCTGAATCATTTCATCCTACAAACACCTCCCAAAAATTAACCAAATAATTAATATTAAATTAATCACAGCTTAACTTCATACAGTTGACTGAACACGATTTGGCCTCAAGAGCTTAATTCACGCATGCGCACCTATGGTTTCACGGGATGTCTATTGGCTTTGTGGTAAAGCCTATTTAGTTCCTGTTGTGTCTGCTTGATTAGGTGTTAAACTCTAAACAACATGGCAGTTAGTGTCAACAAGCAAAACAATGGGTGGTGGCGCGATTATCCTTTCATACTAATTAGGCTGGTCTTTCGATTAGTTCCAGGGGGTAAATAGTGTATACTTCAACAATAAGCAAACATTAGTAGAAATCGCAAGAAACACAAGATCACTGCTCCGTTTTATAATTTATATATCTAAGGACTGGTTTAACCGTCGCAGAAGAGAGATATAATTCTAATAAGAAGATAGTTCAATCTACTTCACCGTGTTGGAATAGACACTCGCAGAATGCTGAAATTATTCAAATTGCAACTTTAAAATGCTTAATTTAAAGATTTTAGCAGATTTCCCCATGTTAATTAAATGGGTAAATTTTCTGTGTTTAATTGCTGATTTTACTAAAACCGTGTAACTGTCGTGCAATTAGCCTATACAATATAATAGATCATTCAAATATAAAACAATATGCAAATTTGTGAAAATCCATCTAATTCAGAAATATGTGTAAATTGACAAAAACTGCAAACCTTCTTTTACAAAATAATATTTTTAAACCATTATAATTACAAAACTATTAGTCACTTTCATGTGAGTATTTTATGTCCTGATAGTGTGAAAGGTACAGATTACGAACTGTAAAATAAATGCGCATAAAACAAATCGATGCCCTTTGGTGCATTTTTTGCGCACATAGGGTGTTGTCCTTCCCCTGACAAAACCGAAATTTATTTCAGGTTTCTGTCCTGTCGGAAGTGATCATTGAACATTGAACATCAAAGGAAACGTCAGGCAGTCAAATCTATTCAGCTTTAAATAGAACAGAGGGATAGTCTAGCACAGTCACCTCCCCTGACCAGCCAGTTGTTACTCCTTCTGATATACCTACATGCTACCACTCAGCCACAGCCGCCCCAATCATTTGGAGATCCATTAATGTTAAAACTCATAATCTCCAATAGCTAAACATTTCTCTCTTACTGATTATTCAGTTAAAGATCACTTTAAAATCAAGCCGATTGAAGAAAAACGCAGCTAAGTTATTCCCCTTTATGCCAGACACATTTATCTAAAACTGAAAGTAAAACAACAACAACACACAACCATAATCTCACCATCGGCACAGAGATACTGACACTCGTCTCCACCTCCAAGAGAACCGAGGAAACTACCAAACGATTCAGCTAACTGACCGAATGCATTATGAGCCAGCACAGTCTCGCAGAGAATTAAGACAATTGTAAAAATGACACAGAAATTTTGTAACTGAGCCATTTGCCTCCATCTGTCAGCCATTTTCATAGCAAATCGACGTAGCGCACGACGATTGGGCGATTCGTACACAAAGGGAGATTATCTCGCTCAAGCCGTGGTCTTTTCGAGTAAGTATGTTTTCATGTTGATAGACTTTGTAATCCTACTGGAGTTCAAACATTTTACAATGATTATGAGTAAATACTATATTTGTATTAAAATACTAATCATTTCACATATTTTTCTATTCAGTCCAAGGTTGGCCTCGATATCTTTCTTATCTGATTGGGTTTAATAGTTTTACATACCACCGTAGGCTAAACTATTTCTACCTACTTCAGTAAAACCATTTCCATTTCGTATTGGAGTAATATCTGATACCGGTATGTCACGCTTTCTCCACATCTGTAAACTATATTGAGAATATAACGTTATATTTATGGTAGATGAATTACTCCTTTTGTGATATTTGTAGGGATGGTCATTACATATATAAGAAAACATTTGCCGGGATTATCAGATTGCGGAAAGAAACTAATTGGATTAGAATACGTAATCATGCTACAGCTATATAGTCAAAAATAATAAATTAATTATACATTATACATTATTTCATTGATAAATAGCTTGGTTTCACAAAAAATAAACTATTTCTGAAATGTTAAAAATTATTTTCATATCAGCTGTTTTTTTTAAATAATAGAACTTAGGTTATATCACCAGGCCGGAAAAAAAGTCTTTAAGAAAACTGTTTTTGGTATCATACGGAAAATGATAAACAACAGAATGTAAAGTGCATTACGTTTCAAAAACAAGTAGGCCTACTACGTGTAACACCCAATTAAACAAATAACTTAGGCCTATACAAAATAACGATTATCTGGGCTTCCTCAATTACTGGATCACAGATTTATTGAATTTTTGGTCTATCCTATGTAGTCGATCCTTTTATTAATCCAAAAATGCAGACAGTATTTTGACTTATAAGTCAAGCCAAAAAATGCTTTGTTGAACCGGCCCTTGTCATGGGTGATGTTAACAACTATAATACAGGAATAACCCTAGCAAGTGGCTTTTCGAAGTCGGGTGTATTGTGATTTAGGGATTTCCGCAATTTGATTTGTTTAATCGTGGTTTTACTTTGTTATAAGATTTTACTACTTATCTACTTAAAGATTTAGAAATAGTCATGCAGTCAGTGCAAATACTATTAACTATAAGATAGAAACATTTTAACTCCAGCAATAATTTCTATCGAGTTAGAAATTAAAAACAAAATATACACAAAAACCCTGTCCGTTATCAGCCAACTACAAACATGCATGTGTCAATGTTTAGAACACAGGCCTATAAATGAAAATATAACCACGAGATATAATTTTTTAAAAATTTGATAGACCTAGCATTTTGAACCGAACTGAGCATAATTTTTGCATCTCAGAATAGGTCTAATATTTTCAGGCGAGTATATACTACCAGAAGTCTATCATTTCTGATACTACTCAATCTAAGATTATGTGACTAATACAATTTACATTTCCCAGCATACGACTGCTGTTAACTAAACTATAATCAACAATTATTTCCTCGATAGTATCGCCTGGTCTTTCCAACCTTTAGCAAAAGTAGGCCTTCAAATAAATGGCAAATAAAAGACCAGTGGTTTGCAACCAGATTTAAACATTTTCATACCGCATAGTAAAAAAGAGTTCACCCCAATGTACCGTCCATGCTGTTCGAATCCGTCTGTAGACCGGTTTTTATGAGTGAGTCACACCGGTATGGTTCCGGCAATCGCCGGATGGTTTTTACGAGGTTTCCTCTCGGTTTTCCATTGTATTTAAAGGGAAAGACAACTGTTTTCCTACCTAAGCTCATTATTTTTATTGCACATTTAAATAAAAAAAACTTCTTTATTGCACTGGCTTAGGAGTAAGCATAGCCTTTAATTATTTAATTTACCAGGTGGGACTGACGTCATTTGTCGATAACACGTTCGATCACCAGTGTGTCCGATTGCTTATGTATTGATGCATTGGAAGGCATCTGTAACAAAACGGCGTATACACACTTGGTCATCCAAGCGCAATGTCAATCAACGTTACATATATCTAAATAGATCTTTGAGTAATACATACATAAGCATGTTTTTTTAACTGACATGCATGCGGTTTTAAAAAGTCCGGTTTTTAGTACCAGTTTAATATGTCAAAGGGGTTGTTTGTTGTTGTGGTTTCGCTTGGGAAGGGAACTCTCACTTTTGGCTTAATATGAAAGCATCTACTACCAGTGCAGACAATAGGGGCCAGCCACGACTAGATGATATAACTACCGTATGTTCGAACAATGACGTCAGTTCCGCTTTTTAAACTTACTATAAACGGCTATGCTAATTCGATTGCAAATGGAATAAAAATTGTTGTCTTTGAAAATATGCTATAAAAATAATAAGTTTAGGTCGAAAATCAGTTGTCTTTCCCTTTGAGGAAGGCATGGTATGAAATGCCGGACAATCGTCATTTAAGTGAAATACCCTTTTGTGCTTGTTTAAGCCCAATCAGACAAACAATCAATCAAATATATAATACATTTTGTTTGTGGAGAATTGTTCGTAAAATGTTTCAAAGTTCATTAATTTAACCCAGAGTTTTTATAGGGCAAGCATAGCGTCATGTTAAAAAAGTAATAAGGCAGGTAATAAAGTCTATTAAGTCACACATGCATCCACACATCCCTCTAAGTTTTATCCCCTACTTTTACCACTCGGGCACATCGTTACGCACCCTCGATTCATATAATTGTCTATCAATCAATCCATCAACTATTAGATTGAGTCGGTTGGCCGTTCGGTCAAGATTTCATTTGGACATGTAAAAACAACAATTCCGTAAAGCAAAGAAAAAAACTACACTTTTTTATTATTTATTTTTTGTCCACATCTTCCTGAAGAGAACCTAAACATTGGTGTAAGCCATTAAAGTGGGTGACCGTGGCTTTTGGTAATCTCCTTTATCCAGTTAGCATAGAGTGACGCATCTGTATAGACCCCGGGTTGTTTGGGCTGGGCACAGTCAATGCCCCAGCTCGTCACACCTGAAGAGAATTATGAAATCAAAGTCAATGCTCAACCTTTACTCTTCATCCCATCTATAGTATAATAATAATAATAATAATAATAAAAACTTTATTTTCAGAGGGTAAGTACATAGTACACTCAGTCAGCAAAATGCTGATCTACCCTGAGGCCCTCCACACACAAACACACACACACACGCACTCATAACATAAAATAATATTAGTTGTTATGTGATATATAAAAATATAAAATAAAATAAAAATAAAAAAAAAAAAAATTAAATTAAAAAAAAAAAAAAAAAAAAATTAAATAAATAAATAAAAAAAAATAAATAAAAAAAAAATGTAAAATATTATATATGTGAAATTCCTTTTAAGTACAGCAAAAAAACACCAATCAATCAATCAACCAAATGTATGGACTTCTAACCAAAATATATATGTGATATGTACTTATATAGGTTATTTGTAAGGCTTTTGTCATATATCAGATATAGCCGAAAAACAAGTCTGTCCAATTTCTTTCACACGCTGGTTATATCTCAATGTCCTGTCTGGTGGGGAAATATTGTGGTATTCACCATATCCTCTATTAATAACCCGCTCTCCCATATGTTCTGCCAGTGTCCCGATATTCTCTGGCGTTGAGGTCATACTGTATTAATGGTTATTAAACCTGGGGGCTAGACAAGGAACACGGCCACATTAGAGATTGATAGGGGAATACCAGTCTCTCGTAATTATGATGTACCAAATTGACTTCTCATGGGTTCAACATGATGACATATGGCTTTGTTATGCTCTGTACATTGATCTCTTTGTTATGAACTGACAATGTATTGGTTCAACATTGACAAAATATTCTCCTTGAAATTTTGGTTTTTGACAATGAATGGTTTCAATATAAGACTATTATACACTTTGTAATTCTGGTCTATAAATATATGTACTTAATGTAATTCTGGTCTATTTTAGAGATCTATAAATATATAGATTCAATATTTAGACAATATACTCATTGTGATTCTTGTCTATTTTAGAGATCTATAAATATATAGATTCAATATTTAGACAATATACTCATTGTAATTCTGGTCTATTTTAGAGATCTGTCAATATATGGATTCAATATTTAGACAATATACTCATTGTGATTCTGGTCTATTTTAGAGATCTATAAATATATGGCCCCGTGAGGGATCGGGTGGGCCATGGCCCTGCAGAATACTCCCTCGGCTTACGTTCGATCGTAAGAGGCGAGAAAAGAGGTTGCTTTCTGTTGCCCTGGTGTTCGCAGGGCTAAAGGGTAACAGGAAGCAGATTTGTTTATGATGTTCTGCATTTCTGTCCGTTGTCATATAAGTGAAATACCCTTGAGTACAACGTTAAACACCAATCAAACAAACAAACAAACATTACGGCTGAGTGAGATGTGGACTATCGATTGTTTTATTATTGAAACACCTTTGAGTACAACTTTTAATCTGATTCAAACAAACAAACAAATTTTATCAATGTAAGAATGATAATTGAAGAACACAGGAAGCACTTCTCAATGTATGGTTGTGTTATGCTGTTAGTACATGTACTGTCAAACACTTCAGTGACTTCACCATCATGTAAAGGAAATACCTTTGACCACGGCATTAACATGACTCGATCAATTCCTACCATAGCCATTTATGTCTTTTTTGTGTGTGTTTTTTAACACAGCTAAGAACTCCTATAAATGATCAATTTAATCAGATGAATTGATATCGTTGATCATCTCATAGATTCTTTTTGTTTGTTTTTTACACCTGATAACATCAATAGCTTTGTGAAGAAAACACATCCACGTGGAAATTAATTAGATTTATGGCAAAAGACTTTTAATGCACATGTAGTCTGTCGTATCGATATCATCAGCATTTACATTTTACATTGAATAATGATGACTCCAGCTACTGGCTTCCGATTTGACCATTCGCAGTGTGAAGCTTTCAACAGCTCACCCGTGCTCAGAACCAGCTTATTCTCTTGGTAATTCAAAACCAAAGAGTAACAGTCCCCTGTTTACTGGAGTCCATAGACACCCAATCATTCATGACCTTTTATTCACTTCAATTTTCCCCATATCTGTGTACAGTATTCTTGGATGCCAGTCAGAAAGCCATACATCTATGATAATGAGTAATACTAGTATTGCACTTTAAGGCGACAACTGTAGGTCTCCCTGTGTTGGACTTACATATGGGCAGCATCCAAATATTGTGTCAAGCGATTGGGCAACATATTTGAGGTTGGTACATTTTTTTTATACCTGAACCAGATTTTTAGAATTCTTCAAACAATAAACATAGGGGATATCAGACCAAACAGATGCTACTCAGCTACTGTACAGTTGGTAGTGTCAACGCCTCAGGGTGTCAAGTAGAGAAAATTGTGAGGCCTTGAGCCCTTTACATGTACTTGGTTGAATATTTAGGTCTCCTGAACCTATAAGTCAGTTGATAGAGGGTTGATAGAGTCTATTTGTCAACCGTCAGGTACTTAATATGAGTGAGTTACATGATGTGGCTTCATCTCAGCTTTGGCGAGCTCTCAGAGCTATTTAGGAAGCCAGTCTGTTTATGGTATCTGTATTGTCAATTTGTGTCCTTTTGTTGTGCTGTATTTGTCTCGTTTTGTCTTTATTTGTAGCCAGTGCAGTCAAAGGTGGTTTCCTTCACCCATTGGGCTGGCACGTTCTCATATAAGTGAAATACCCTTTAGTACGGCTTTAAACCTCAACCAAACAAACAAATCCTCTCACTTTTCCATGGTATTTAGGCAAGCATCAGTTTGAAGTGGAGAATCCGCCACCATATAAGTGAAAACCCGTTACCATATAAGTGAAAACCCTTTAACCATGATGTTAAACCCCAATTAATCCAACAAACAAACATATATACACATAGGAACTCTAAAGATATCTTCATATGTCAAGTGACTCTTTCCTCTCTCTAGCAACTTCAGATGGATACCAGACTCTTTCAATATATATTGTATAGTCATGGAATGTATAAAATATTTTGTCAGACATTTTTTTCAACTTTGTCCTGCAGGCCATTTAACAGCATGTTAAATTCTGGAGATCTTAACAGGACAATCGGCCCCGTAAGGGAGTGGGTGGGCCATGGCCCTGCAGTATACTCCCTCGGCTGATCATAAGAGGCGAGAAAAGAGGTTGCCCTGGTGTTCACAGAGCTAAAGGGTAACGAAAAGCAGATTTTGTTTGTGATGTTCTGTATTTGTGTCCGTCATCATATAAGTGAAATACCCTTGAGTACGACGTTAAGCACCAATCAAACAAACAAAAAAAACAAACCTTTCCCTGCCAGGAATGGGTTTTTCTTTTTCGCACTCCAGTATATTTTGCCCCCGTGGGGGAGCGGGTGGGCCGTTTAACATCAGCAGGCCCTGTAGAATAATACTCCCTCGGCTTCCTCGGTCAATCGTAAGAGGCGAGAAAAGAGGCAACCTGTTGGCCGTGGGTTGCATCCCGTGTCGGAGGAGAATGAGATCCTGG
>JARFOD010100185.1:0-16617 GCA_031763545.1 Mopalia muscosa
GCAGCTTAATATAATGATAAACTACTTAAATATCACATTTTGCAATGCTAAATCAGCTAACATTCTAAACAACCCCTATCCAGTAAAGAAGAGCTTAATGTCACAGCTATAGTGATTCTACACTTGTTTTTTTAGAAAGAGATCCAATCGAGGACCCAGATAAAAAAACATTGGTTTGTAACTCCTAGGAATTTTTTTTGCTGCATCTTTTGAGAGGTTATCCTTATGTTGTTTTATTTTAGCATAAAAAACACACCCACAATTGCCACAGCTATATTGTGATTCAATCCTGTGAACGGTAGAAGGAAGTAGGACTAGTTAGCGCATAAGCTATGCCACGGGTCACATGTTTTTACATGTAGCTGCAACTTTCCCTCATGACGACATGAACAGGATAGAAGCCAAATCGCTTAAGATAGAGACTTCAAATTTGGATTGCAGCTTAATATGATGCTAAACTACACTCTTATTGAAAATGGGATCAATCCGAACAAATTTCAGGTTTCCATGGCAAGAAATATGTCCTGATCTGTCCCTTTTTTTGGACATGACGACATGAACAGGATAGAAGCCGAACTGCTCAAGATAGAGAGTTCAAATTCGGAGTGCAGCTTAATATAATGCCAACCCACTTAAAATGCACCTTAATATGATGCTAAACTACTTAAATATCATATTTTGCCATTCTTAATCAGCTAACATTCTAAATAACCCCTGTCCAGTAAAGAAAAGTTTAATGTCCCAGCTATAGTGATTCTACACTTGTTTTTTTTTGGCCACAAAAGCCATTTGTTTTAGTAAGTCGGTAAGTGGATGATCAGTCATCATATAAGTGAAATACGCTTTAGTAGAACGTTACACCCCAATCAATCCAACATAAATTATAAACAAGAACTGACAATTTTTTTCATAATAAAAAAAACAAAGATTTATTTCCAGAAATGTGTGAACAAGGTATGAGATACAGGACCACGAAACAAAGCACTCTATGACTATTGCATACTGCCACCTGGTGGCCATTCCTGTCCTGAGTCTACACCCTCCGTTTAATACTGTTCAGTCAAAATAAGCTTGAATCGTAATTTTTATACAAAGAACTTTCACTGAAAGTGTAAGTTGAATCTAAAACGAGTGTTCATTCAATGTTTGATTCCTAAAGCCCAAAAGTCCCAAGAATTAAGAGCTTTACTTCTCATACAACAGTTGTTGTTGTTGTGTGAGGGTTGAGATGACCAGAAATACATGGTTGATTTGTGACAATTTAAATTTGATTTTAGATGCTCAAATGTACATTCAGTGCGTAGAAATGCTCGACACCAAGCAACAATCTACCAAGTTAAAACTGTTGCCTAAACTTAATAACATACTCAGTCAAAACAACAACAACATGGCTATTAGATGTAAATATTGTCTCGCCTTTTTTGTTTTGTTTATATGTCAATATATCCTGATCTCTATACTATGACAACACAAACAGGACTAAGGTGAGACATTATTTAGATCTACATAGTCATTTGAGAGGGCAAAAGAAAGTATTTTACAGTTACAGTTTCTCTTTCAATCTTACATTCTCAGATTCACACATACAATTCCTTGCGCAGAATATTTATTTTCAGTGTCAAATGGAATTTGTCAAATGTTTGAATATTGTTAATCATTTACAGCTTATTTTATGGATCCTTGTCAATGTTAAAATATTAAGTTGAAATATAAAGCTAAGAATGATTTAAAAAAAAAAACGACAATAATTGGATGTTTTGCGAGAGAATGAATATATAAAATGGATTGCAGGTGATTGACTTAAAACTGCTGTAACAATATACACACAATTACCAATACATTCAGCAAAGACCCAGTTTGTGTACAATATATATACGTATTTTAATTTGACATTTAGACCGATGAAAAAAAAACAAAATCCCAGATCTTTGAAGAAATACAGATATTTATGATTAATTACAAATAAAAATTGTATTAATTTATATAATAGCTAAATGTGTGCTTACACTATAGACATTTTGAAATAAACAACCTAGAGAAAAGTCACTGCCTAGATAATAAATCTGTGAATACAAGTTTAAATAGGGAGGTAAATTTATTTATACAGACAAAAAGAAAAGATCACAAAATAATTATTTGGCACCAATTTGTTTACATATTTATACCTTAAAATAAGTATGACAAAAAAAAGGGAGAACAGTTCAGGACTTAAGAAACGTTGAACATTAACAAACAAAAAATTAGAAACTGACTATTTTTGCTCAGTTAAAACATTAACAAAACTTAAACTTAAATCAACTCTCTTAACAACTTGAGCACATTTTGGATAAAACAATGGGTCACCAAAAGTTTATAAATTCCAGCTTGGAAAACAGGGTTATTGATTTTCTGCTTCAACTAAAAATAATTAAAAAAAATGTTCATATTTTAAGAGCATCTTAAAGAGCACACATTCATTTTCAATTTAAAAAAAAAAAAGCAGAAAAGTTCTTTACTTAAACGCTAAACTTACATATTAAATAGTTAGAATTTGTTCAAATTAAGTATGTGTAGGCCTATATCTTGATAGCTTCATTCAATATCATAAACTATAAACAAAGCCTGCATTTTGTACAATCTCCATCCGCTGTTGTTTTAACGTGGTCCATTTCATAATGGACACCACGGAAACAACCTTGTTTTTGATTTTTTTCAATGGACAGTTTTTCATGATAACTGAACTGCACATTAAATGCTGGGTGTTAAAATTGCTTCATCATTAAAATATACTTAAGCATCGATCAAAAACAATACAGAAGGTTAGTGGGTGATGTTAAAAATCCTCCCGTGACTTTGACTTGGAAGCCCATTGGAAGGATGTGAACTCAAAGTTTGTTGATGAATTCTTCCAAACCATACTTCAAAAATTGTCCGTTGTAAGCAAGAAATTCCCTCCTTTTGCAAACTTCTTAAAATTAATACACCATACAATAATTTGTCACTTTTTAGTGCTCCCTTAAACGGATTATTATCGATGATATCAAGGTCATTTGTATTTCAATTGCTGCTCACAGTTAGCTTGTGGTTTGTCAATGGGGAAGCCAACAAGAACATTTCGCTCAGAAAAAATAAGTTTCATAATGTTCAGGCTGGCATCTTTAATCTTGCCATTAAGCATTTCTAACAGCTTCATATTTAGTCAGCAAGCCAGCCATTCTGAGGGTGTTTATGCAGAAATATACCATGGACATGAGTCAGACATATTGTTTTGGATTTCCCAACTGAGACTAAAACGGTGAAATGACACCTTGGCTCATGACATATTGGCAGATATCTTGGCCAATACTATAAACACTTGTAAACACTCAGTCTTTGTGTTTTCGCAAGAGTTTCATATCCAAGAAAAAATCAAGAAATGTCCTTGATTTTCTTTCTGGAAAGAAATTTCCAGTCTGTTATTTTTGGTATTGTCATAGATTTGTCCACATTCAGTCACATGTAATCTGAAATATAACTTGACCAATTTCAGTCTCCAGTGCACTGGAATATATTCTCAACACTCATTCTCTGTTCATTTTAAGACAAGAACGTTAAGCATTGAAGGGTTTCCATTGTACGACATTCATCCTCATGTTCGTTTCCAGACACATAACGATGTAAGAGCAGATAAGAAGATCACAATGAATATACAGGCATAAGCTCCTTTGTTAGCTAGACTTCCTTTTGATTCCAACTTCTCACCGGTTTTACCTGTGGATATAAACAAAAGTTCAGTGTAACTTCACAGTAAATATTGGTTTAAATCTATAGAAAGAAAAAAGAGCCCGTCTCCAACATAGACCCATATCGGTATAGAGAACATCTCAGTTTAATGACTAACCTATGGAGGTTCATTAAAAAGTAAAGAAGCCATGGTAAAGGGGTCAGCACTTTACTGCATATGGGTTCAAGCCAGTCTGTTGCCTTCCTGTATATATGTGAGAGTCACATAATGTGGCTCTGGCAATCTCAGGTTTGTTTCTATAGTATTTACGCAAAGAACAGTGTGAAATGGACAGTCCATCTTCTAAATGGTGAAATATCCTTGAGTACGATATTAATCCCCAATCAAACAAAACAAAAGCTATGAATTACTCTCTACAATTAAATACAACGATGTTATTGCAGATCACCCCTCTACCCATAGGGAACTCTTAGCAGAGTAAAACGTTAGTTCTTTATTTAAATACTGACTTCTACAAAAATGCTACCCACATTTTCTTAACGAAGATAAATATCAAAAGATTAAATGAGACATTCGTATATGTTGCATGCAAAATGTGTCCGCTTTGAAAAATTTAGCATTGAAATCTCTTATGAACATACTGAATGAAACACCACTTTTATTATGTCAATATGGCAAGATATGAAGTCAGTATAAAGTTTAAAGAATTTAGGCAAAAATTTACATGCTAAGTTTACATATAAGATGCCTTTACAGCTATCAATTTGATGCACGATTTTGCATAATTTTGTTTCCATTACTTGCACAAGGGTCTCCCTCTGCAAATTTGTTTGAACTATTATCTGCTTGCATAAGAATTTTATCCCAAAATAATGAAAATGTTTTTCGTGCTTGATTTGTTAATAACAAATAAATTTCTACTTTTTTTATGAAATTTTCTTTTGAACTTGAATGTAGAAAACTCCAAAGTTCTATAGTTACATTCATTCAATCACCCATGCCTGACTATCATAGCTAGTGTAACAAAGACAGAATGTAAAAGAAATGAGTCCACTTGGTAATGGATAATGAACAATAGTTGTTAAAATAAACATACACAAACCCATGCAGTAGATCAACCTAATATAATCTTGGCACCCACAAACATTTTTGTGAAGTATAAATAGCTCCACAACATTGGATAATAAGAACAGTGAAATTGGATGTAGGTAAGAGAGACAGAGACACTAAAGGGAGATAATAAGGTCAGGAAGGAAGTGAATACCAACACCATAAGAGGATCCACCCGTAAATGACCATGCACCCACGATGAGCCCAACCCCCCCAACTTACTTGGGTGCTGGTCATTTTGGGGTGGCTTCTCAACTTGTGGAGGAGGCCCCTTAGTGACAATATTTATCTCCCCTTTGTTTAACCCATTTCCTGGGCGTTCACCTGGCTGGTAGCCTCCTTGTTGACCGTGTGAAGGTTTTGTTGGTGTCCGACTTGCTGGCCGCCATGTTATAACATCTGGGTTTGTAACAAGACTGTGTGTAGTACGGATTGTGGCCGCTGTCGTCGTGGGTTTAGGTTTCTTGTGCTCTGTGGGGAAAATTAATAGCATGTGCTAGTTTATAAAAAAAAAAGACATTAATATTTTTATAGGGTGACTATTTAGTAATAGAGAACACCATGTTCCTTTAAAAGAAATACCCTTAAGTATGAAGTACATTCAACACCAATCAATTCATATCTGCTAAACAATGATAAATATGATACCATTTGAACCCGATTTTGTAAAAATATGTTTACTCCCCTTTGTTTTTGGACACTTGTATTTGATAATTCAGTAAAATTATTCAAAATGCAGTTCAGCTAAGGGGCAGCAGATGGCTTCCTTCATCCATCAGGCTGCCATGCCACCATATAAGTGAAATAACCTTAAGTATGAGTTAAACCCCCAATCAAAAAACAACTCAAACTGTGGCTCGAAATTGGGACATTTGACTGAGAATTCCAGACTTGTATGTAACATTTAAATTCTAGTCAACTGTTTCTATTTAGCAATGGAGGAATATTCATTTCCCAGCAGAACAAGACTTCACATTTTATCGTTATGCTAGATTGGCTCTTTAATGTTGGAGGACTTTTTCGTCTTATAACTTATAAGTGAAAATCCTTTAGTAAAATTAAAAAAAAAAAATTAACCAATCACAGCAAGTACTCTCACTAATCACAATTAGTTGATACACTTACCATATAAAAACATAGTTTCTCGGTCGGAGCCAATAGGATTAGTTGATATGCAGGTGTATTCCCCATAATCCTCCACATCCAGAGAGCGGATTCGTAAACTCAGTGTTATCGTATCTTCACCTTCCTCATAAACCTCTACTCTGTATTTAAAGTCATTTGGTATCACCTCTCCGTGCCGGGACCAGTAATTTTCAGAATGAGGGTAGGCCGTTACTAAGCATTCCAATATGGTGTCTTTGCCTCTGACTTGACCAATACGCCGATTGGGTAATTGAATTTCTGGGGCAACTAAAAACAAAAAAGGAACAATGACTTGAATATATAATTGTTAACAGTCCCTTTAAGATGCTAGCTTGATACGCTGAATGTGCAATTAATTATTGCCTCTCAAAATAATCCAGACATGGTGATTCCAACTGTTCTGAAAATTATACCCTTAGTATAAGGTCATCAAACGGTTGATATGTGGTACAGAACTGAAGATTTGTTTGTTTGTTTGATTGGTGTTTAACGTCGTACTCAAGGGTATTTCACTTATATGACGACAGACACAAATACAGGACATCAAAAACAAATCTGCTTCCCGTTACCCTTTAGCTCGGCGAACACCAGAGTAACAGAAAGCAACCTCTTTTCTCGCCTCTTACTATCGACCGAGGAAGCCGAGGGAGTATTCTGCAGGGCTATGGCCCACCCGCTTCCTCACGGGGCCGTTTACTTGCGGATTAAGTTTACTAAGATTTTGTTGTTGTTGACCAGTTAAAACAAACCTTGTCAACAAAGCCCAAGATATATTCCATTCTTGATTAAAGGAATTATTTTAATGGGATTGCTTTGAATAGCTATTTCAGCTTTTCATTTTCGCTAATGCTAATGAAATTATAGTAATAATATTCTTCTATACGGTATAACGTCACAAGGCTAGGCCCGGTTCCTCAGCACAAAGATTTGTCACTACCCTTGCATAAATATCATATACATGTAAACATATATACATGGTGCAGATTAGTCTGCTTTAGTATACTTTACACATTCTGCATACTTTTTAAAAGTTTTTTGTTTCGAAAGAAATTGGTAGAAACACGAAAAGGCAAAATGCTGTTAAAAATAAATGTCACTGCAAAAGAAAGTAATTTTCGTCTTAGATACTGATAACAATAACAAAAATTTTAACTGTTCAGTAAGGATTTTAAAAAATGCGGTTCATACGTTAATTTAATGATCCCTTGGTTTACTAATTGATTGCTACATTTACCAATATTGCTTATGTTAAATTATTGTATGAGTTGTAGAACTGGGGTTTTCCTTGTCCCAAGCTATCGTTTATTAAACAAGGAATCCCGTGTTTAAAAACCAGTCATGAAGTATGAGTTTTTTAACATAAATTTCAAACGTACTCTCTTAATGCCAAAAATTCTAGACATTATATGAGCGACAAATCAATTAAATTTCTATTGCATTGCATGGAGCCACAAGAATTATTTAGAGAATCACATTGCAGAGGGCCCCTGCAGTTTGGTTTTTTTGTTCATTATTTCAATTTGGGTGTTCGTACCGTTTTTTGTGTTGCCCGTTTAGTACTTTTGACAAAATAACCAATTACTCTAAGTTGATGGACGTCATAAGTCGTAAAAGTAAACGCCATTGTGTAGCTATCACATTAGAAGCTCGTTCCAAGCTAACAAGATGACATTGAGCCTTCTACATCATTAGTTTGAGTTGGCTTCTTGCTGCCTCGCGAGCCGCTTAAAGTGATCTTGTTAACCAGCCTTCGATCAAGTTAGATAAGGTCATTAGATGTTTGGCTCATAACAAGGAAATTGGAGTAGAGTTGGTGACGCAATAGGTCATAACGAGAAAAGTATTATAAAATGCCTGAAGAACCATTTTCAATTAATGGTCAAATGTACAGGAGATTATTACAAACAAAAACTAGTTTAAGTGGGTTTGAAGTGTATTCACAAGCTGTGGATTTGCCAAAAACAAAATGATTTACACCTTTGGCCTGTCGTAATGTAGTCAGGCTGAAATGCATCTACTGAATAGATTACGCAAAGGCAGAATCGATTGAGTCTTGTGAAAATAGGACTGAGCTAGTGAAACAAAAATGATGTTGCAGTATAGACTGTTACGGGATAATATTACAATTTTGGTCCAAAACTTGCTTCGCTTCAATTAATTCTGTTATTGTGTTCCAAAAAATCAATGTGCTTAATAATAACAAATTCAAATTAGACCTGAAGTCTTTTTTTATCCAGCGTTCAGATAGCATAGAATAGTTCAGTGGCAGAAACGGAACTAAGGGTTCCAGAAAGTAAAGTCAAATAACAATAGGATTAGGAGCGCAGGAAACACGACGATAACTTCTATGTAACCGTAGCCTGTTTTCAGTTTTCAGTCACTGATCTTGGGGAACCCTTTGTGGTTCTGCATGGAACCCTTAAAGCAACTGTTCCAAATATGTCTTCCTTTCTTCTTTTATCAAAGAACTGGTTTTATCGTATGTTTATTTTATGTCTAAGAGTGTAGGTCCAAATAATGTAGTTTCATTTAAGGTAGCCAAAGATGACAGGATGCTAAAATTCTAAATCAAAGCCTGGGGATAACCTGCAAGTCCGAAACAGAATATGACAAAAGAGTGAAGGTTACTATATTGAGACTAGTAGCTTTGTTTAAATATTTCCATCAAGTGTCAATGAAACACATTTATACATCAACAAGAGACGGCGATTGCAGTTACAGGAATAGTTCCAATAAGGAGTGTGTTTATCTCTGCTGACCTTAATCTGACCCGGACTGACCATCAGAGTGGAATTTAATCTCGCTTGCAGTGACTTGAAATAGATATGAAAAGGGTACAGATTCTTGGTGACCAGTACAAATCAAAATGTGTTGGTCCCTCATTATTGTCAGTTTGATCTTGGCGAGAATGGGTCTGGGATATATGCTGGGGAAACCCCAAAGTAAAATGGTAATGTAAGCTACCCTTGTCAACTCTATTATGTTACCCGGCGAATTCGACATTAAAACCAAGTTTATATCCTCAACATCCTTGCATCGGTTAACATTACCAATCATATGTCACCGCTATACAAATATACGAAAGTTAGCGTCATACCAATAAACGGGTTGTCAAGGTAAATGTCACATAATCTTATTAACCATAACGTAGATTGACATCTTGATTTTGTTTTTAACAATAGTCTGTTGCAAGGACGTAATATTTACTTTGCCTGTCAATCATTTTAACCGGAACAATTGCATTGCAGAACTGTTGTACAGTTTACCATTGTACATACACAATTGTATGAAACCTCTATTTGTGGGTGTTGTCGGCCAAAGTGAACAATTGACTTGAATTGAGTTTTTGTTCACCTACACTTACGAACGTACGATTCTCGATAAACCATAGTCTAATCCCCGCAGAGCATTTGATACCAGTCGTCTGCCCTGCATTTTTGACGCCGTTCGATTCATTTTTATTCCGACATCAACATGTATACATAAGTTATTGTTCGTGTACAAAAACTACAAAAACAAACAAGAGAGTTCATAATGTATTTTTCCGCTTTGTGGCTGGGCTTCCATTCGCATTTTATTACTGCAATTTCTTTTCTGAAATTTCATTCAGATATAAACCAGAAATACAACAATACATAGAAACAGCCAAGATAGAAATTACTCTTTGATACTGGTGCCAGTTGCACAAAGCGACTAATGAAATGTCAATTTTACTGTTTTAAATAGGGGTCTTAAAGGTGTTTACGTCTAAAGTAAGAATATATCGCTTTTTGAAATGGGTCTATGTGTTGTCGTATATGATAGTATTACGTAATATTTATGAATGCTAGCCGGAATTGATTGGAGTTTCTACTTCAATCACAGAGCTTCACGCGAAAACCTGGTGTGTTGATTAACGAGATGGCTTGGCTGAATCACGGTACAAATTGTTTTTGTTGTATGAACGAAACATAGCCCTTTAATGACTAGTACTGCACTTTTGGATGTGGATAGCCGGTTACGTTAGGTCATCTACAACCCCAACAATTTAATACAGGTTAACTTTAGTTAAGAACCATGTGCATAAGATTGTGTGGAGATTTTCTTCTTCCGGCCTTTGTGTTCCACTGCTCGACTCATTGTTACTCAACATTTAAATTTAAATATATCACTTTTCTTGTTTTAACGAAAAGATCTGCAACCCTCCCGCTCTATGGTTATTTGTATTAGATTAGCCTTACTTCCATCAACGTATGGTTACTATTAAGTAAAATGATAACAGAAAGCAATATGTATTATTTATTGCAAACCAGTGAATAGGAAGTTTTGTAAGTTTATTAAATTTTGTTCGAACTTTCCTAGCATGTTCTATAGCACCTCAACATAAGCACGCTTAATAAATATCAAATTCCTCTTATTCGATTGTCCATAAGTGTAGGTTAATAAAGTCCAATGTCAATCCACAATCTAACGCTGTGACATTTAAACTGCAATGGCAGTGGCTCATCTTTTCGCTAGCTGTTTAAATTGATATTACTGAACCTATCGGCCGAATTACATGACGTAACTAGATGCTTTCCTCGCAGCTGAAATCAGAATCTCTATATATGACGCAAAACTAGTTTTATGTTTTTTTTCTTCGAAGGAGTGAAGTTGACAGAGTCGAGTCTGAAACATAGATATGGATGTACTGAAGCAGACTGTATTCCAATCAACCGAAAAGATTAACTGTATGAACAATGTATTCCACATCATGTAGATACAAATGAATTGACGAAAAACAGAACAACGATATATAGAAAAAGATTCAACTTAATCTCATTTTGTTTTTAAAACTTGTCTGAATTCAATTTATCTTCTTTCGCTGTTTAAGTGCAGAAATAGTATCAATGTATTCAAAAATTACCATTCCCGGCCCGCTAGTCCGGAAGCTTTCTGAACCCCTCCAGCATCTCAAGGTACGAAACGAAAACCAGATGTATAGTAACGAAGGTTAAGCTGGACAGGGTGTAAATATTTCTTACAACTGTGGGTTGTTTTTAATAGCACAACGCATTCGTTGTACTGTGTTGTCGGAAATTAACTAAATAATTGTTGGACATGAAATTATCTTCTTTTTCCAACACAAATCTATATTTTTCATACTAGAAACTTTTGGCATTGCGAACACCTATCTGTCCAAGTCAGTCAAGTATCCCGTTAAAACTATTATGTATAGAAGAGGAATGTAATTACTTCGCAGGTGAAACGTGTTTCTTACAAGTTAACACAGAATCTAATGTCTAAACTTTATATAAAGAGCATCATCACACATATATATCTTTCATCCAGAATCGTGTGATGGAAATAACCATACAACCAAGTTTTATGATAATAAACAATGGAGAAAAAACAATTTATTCGCTTTACATAAACTACAAAACCAGAGCAACCCCAAACCAATAGTATTACTTAAAAGTATCAGCTAATTTCAGGGATTATATACTGAAACAAAATTACTTCAGCACATCTCTTAAAAAGACAATTGTGCTATAAGCATATTAGATACATGCGAATTGGTATTAAATTTGGACAATGTATTACCTATGTAAAGTAACGACCATTTGTATATGTATTGCACGTCATGGAATAGGCTGTTGTGTTTTTGGTTCAATTTCGATGGATCTCATTAAGTGTTTTCTGTAGCATGCCTGAGCAAAGCACGCTTGACAAAATATCACATTACTTTCATTTGAATGTTCTGAACAGAAGTATGTAAAAAAAACACTGTCAATAAGCAATTCGCCACAACCTAACAATACTGCATTGAACCGTTTGCGTTATTGGCTTGCCGTCTCACTAGTCATTTAAATTGATCTCGTTACACAACACATTGGTTGAATTACATTCGGTCATTTCAGTTTTGCCTCGTTGCTAAAAAAGAAATAGAAGCTATCTGTGTGACTACGACAACTTTGGCCATACATGTTGCCAACAACGATCCGTAATTGGGATTTAATCCTGTTGATCCAACATCGGATGAATAACGAAATAAAGAAACCAAAGTGTATAGGAAGTAAAATAAGGTATTGCTCACACCACATATAAAATTCCCCACTGATGTAACTGATATACTAAGAGATAGAAAGTTGGAGCTTTGGTTGATTAGCCTTGTTGATAAAGCTTAACCCCTAAACGCACTGTTCAATCTGTAAGGAAACAGAACAGCCTCAATAGAAACACTTTATATTCAATCAAAATTACTGGGTACAATACAAATGGGTAAACAGATGACACTGTCTATCACAAATGTGGGTAATAGGTTAGTAAAACCAATCAAGTAAATAGCTCTTCATTACATCAAATAAGTGGCCTCCACAGACATAATCCCGTCTATCAACCCTCAGGCAAGCTGGTTTATGAACTGATCGAAAAAGAGGCGTCCTGTCTATGGCTACAATATATATCTATTGGGATTTCAATTTACAACCAATTGGAATATGTGAGACGTCTGACTATAGCTAGCGGCTGTTTCCTGCTGATATAAGTTCTAAAACACCTTTTCACAAATTGTCATAATTCTAACGCATATTAGTTATTGACCAAAGATGTGACACATTTTGTAAAAGATTATTGACAAGGAAATGTCTTCGTACTTCGGCAATTATTGGTAAGTTGATGGTTTTTGATTTAAAATAACTTTACTTCTCACAATTTTTTAAAAATTTCCAGTCATTTTTGTCCGTCTTTTTTTAAAAATTCATCGATGATCATCAAAAACTCAAACTCAAACATTTGCAGTTCCAACTTTACTGTAAAGTTGCATATAGACTAGTAAAGTACAGCAACATCTGTGGACGATCAATTAAAATTTCAGGACATTCCAATTCATTTTAATGTCAAAAACAGTGTGTAGATCAGACTTTTTATGACCACAAAATCTTATACTGATGACCTTGTACGTAGTTTTAATACTCGACTAGTTCATACGTAGACCTACACTCAACAAAATCAGGCTTTATAACAAACGTCAGATTAAATGCTGCTATTGGTTCATAGACAGATAACGCATCAGTTAGGAGCACTTATTTATCTGAAAACAGTTAATTCTTATCCCAGTCAACAACCTGCAGTTAATCGAATGTAGCAAAGCTAATGAGATAAATTAAGATAGCTCTACTTTGAGTTCATCTTAAACTATATAACATAAGCCCAACATCGAATAGTATTAGCGACTAGTACAGAATGTACATTAATAAAACAATAAATTAAACATGTAGTATAAAAACACTATAAATGATATATCACAATGGTGTTTTAAGAGCAATGCTTTAAGACAATCCAGTTTGATTGAGTTTATACACAAACAGAAATATACGATGCTATATATGTGCTTTAAGTGTAAAATAATAAGACATTATTACGTTTTAAAAAACTGGAAATTATTCCAGCCATTTTTCTTCTAATATTTCAGTAATCCTGTGTCTAAATACGCTACCATGCGAATAAACAATTTAACCAATGACTATGGAAATTGCTATGGATTTGGAATTTGGGAACATTTGTTTAGTTGCTCTGTCATAGAGATTGAAGGACATAAATTTCAACATACACTATTGGTTTGTAGTTCATTTGTACCGGTACTGTTAGTCTATGGTGGACCAAGTGCGTCTTAAGTCGACACATGTATGACGCGACTGTTTAAAAATGACTAGGTATTTAACCAGCCAACCAAACCGCCTTATTTCCAAGAACATCATGTCACAGTCTTTGTCTCACGTCAACTGTTGTTATCTAACGTGAAATGTGGACAAAATGCACGCGTCAGAATGTTTTCGTCGAGTATGTTGTTCCAAATGCCATGTCTTAAAATTTTTTGACCTGTAAGATTAGGTTTTTGTCATATAACACAGCACACCGGAAACGTCAGGGATCGATTTCTTGTTAACAACGTGGAAGTTGAGACCTGCGGTGAGCGAATAATGTATAGAAAAGTAATAACTCCAGCCTTGTGATTGGCTAGTTTGGAACGATATGTTTCTATTGGTCTTTATCACTTTTCCTGTATGCTTTGATACACATCAAGATCGTTATATGACGTTTCCAGTGTGCCATGTTACGTGATGAAAACTTAATCTTAGGCGTCAACTAATTTAAGGACACGTCATTTGGAACAGCGTACATGGCAGACAATTTTTGACGCGTGCATTTTGACCAAGCTCACGTATAATAACATAAACAGCCGTGAGACCAAAATGATATCATAAATGAAAAAGCATGTTTTTCTTTGAAATGAGGCGATTTGTTTGGCTATTTTAACACATAGTCATTTTTAAACACTCACGTTATATAGTGTGGACTTAAGACGGACTTGGCCCACCATAGTAGTCCAACATTTGTTCATGTCCGCAATGTTTATTTTCAACAGAGTTATGAAATATCTAAACATTCGCTTGGAATCAGTTCAACAGCAACATATACATGTAGCGACAAAACAACCCAGGAAGACAGTGTAAAACCCACTCCCGTTTGCATGTTTAAACATATGTGAGTAAGTCAAACACCCCGGCTCCGGCAAACAAACACACAAACATTGATTCTGTTGATATAATATGTAACATTGGCTCTGACCTAACATTACACGACGAGGATGTAGCGGTAGAATTTCGCATGGTAGTATATTATATACTTTGGTAACTTATTAAACATTGGATAGAGCTGCACATACTAGTGTGCGTCGTTTAGTAAACAAGCTTTCAGGATACAAGTAGGAAAACTAACCATGATATCCCCAGCTGAAAAAAAGGAAAACACACATTCACTGCCGGATAGTAATAGAGAGCAAAATTGGTTAAAGCAGTTGTATACCGAACCGATACCTCATGTATCAATTGAACCCCGATTCGGCTCAATCTGGTGGGGAAATTACCCAGACATTGTAGGAAAAATCAATGAATAGTCTGTGAAATTAGAATAACATAGACAACGTCTGATAATGTGGCTTTGGCCTTGGAAACTCAACTGTTCTCAATATCAGGCCTGAACACGTCTCTGGAAAGCCGTATCTTTAACAGAAATACAATTTCAGTACATTTTTACTTATATTATTTATCACTTAATATCCAAAACCATTACCAAACATTACCTATTTCAGCATATATCAACTTCAAAACTAAATTTGTTCATCATGCCAGACTGTAGGTTCGAGGTATGATTTCGGTTTAACCAAGAAAAAGCGTGAAAGGACAATCCGCTTTCATACAGGTGAGATAAAATTGAGCCCCACCTTAAACCCCAAATCAAACAACCAAATACTTAGTACTGGATAGATAAATAGTTTTATATAACATTATTGTTTTAGTCAAGTTGGACAGTTTTTGTTTGGCGTTTTGATGTGTAGTTAATGAGTGGAAATCAAATCTAGTAATATACTATGGACACCTTTATTGTCGTTAAGTTGATTCGTACTCCGTGGAATGGTCGGTTTAGTGGAAGTATAGAGTTGTCTGTGTGGCGCTATAAGTATGGTATTTAACTGCCTAAAAAAATACTGGGCCTGTAATGGGTGTCCAGTACAGATTTAAAGCCAAATGTATTTTAAATTTACCAGTATGTATATGACAGACGTTACATCTTCAAAGATCATTAATTTCAATTCCATCGGTTAGTTTTTCTTTAAAAGATTGAGCACGTTTTATCTAACAAAAATAATGATAAGACATTTATACACTGGTAAACAATTCATCCACAAAACTTGGTGGGACAAAGTGTGACCCGCCCATATACCTGATGATCTGCAATCAGTTTGACATCGATAACTTTTCGCAAACGTAATGTGCTATACCGGTAATCCCAGGTGGTTGGAATGATAGACTTTTATTCCATCACGTTTTCTTATCAGCTATCAATCAGTTTGTCTATGTGGGTGTTAACAGGCGATTGTTATTTCTGATATCATGGTATTAGCAATATTCCGTTGACCGTTCAATTTGAATTGTATGTGTAAACCAAAAACACGTTTATCTCAGAGATTTTTTTCTTTCTTTCTGTGTAAGAAATAGCAACAGGAGAGCATTTTGAAAAAAAGCCCCAACTTGATGTTGCATGACCGCACCCTATAGCATTCGTCAATCTAGATTTCCAGTCAATGAATCCACTGATAAACATATTATCATGCTAAAGTTTTTCTAAGTTACAACTTGTGCTTTATTCATTTACAATACTTCAATATCTTTTCTGATATCGTGTCAAAGTGTATGCAATAACTGACTGGACGAGTCCTAATAAACAATGTTGTTAAGTTAAGTTCTTTAACCGTAAGCATACATCTTATAGGTATACATAAATGACAGTAATACATTTAAACACAAGTACAGTAATACATTTAAACACAAGTACAAGTACAGATTTTTAGAGGTACAATTTGTAAATATTTTTGCGATTTCTTTCATTCCGTTTACTGGGAAAATATTGAAACGTTGTAGTCAAGTCGTTTATACGTAAAGGTGAAGTAGTATTTTATACCACCAAATAAACTGATACATTGTCCTTTTGACTGATGTACTATGAAGTGTTCTTAAACAGTCTTATCTTGCAGCCAGAACTGCGCGACATTGCCTCGGCAATCCTTCCCCACTCTTCCTGCAACATGTGGAACAGCTGATCAAGGGTCACTGGTTGATTTTGGCGCTGACGCACTC